>CAUYSK010074868.1:0-58443 GCA_963575035.1 Avahi laniger
ATCTTGCGATCTGGGCAACGGCACCCCCAACGCCGGGAAAAGGAGCCACCAAACAGGCTCCCTCTCCTCCCTGCTGAACCTGTGAGTGTCCCTGTGATAGCCGTGTGCTGTTTTGATTACAGGTGGTGGCTATTGATGTGGACATGGCCTTTTTTGAACCTAAAATGCGGGAAATCCTTGAACAAAATTGCACAGGAGATGAGGACTGCAATTTCTTTGACTGTTTTTCAAAGTGCGATTTGCGAGTCAGCAAGTGTGGAGCGCAACGCGTCAACAGCAACCTGCAGGTAAGCAGCTGCCGCAGCCGGGCACGCGGACACCTGAAGTGTTCATAATGGCAGGTCAGTGGGGGACAGGATAGTCCCTTGTTCTTTGTTGCCTACGTTATCTACATAATTTCACGTGCACACACGCACACACAACCCAGAGACCCGCCCATCAAGGACAAGACAGAAAAGAGTGCAAAGCAGTCCTGAGGAACTGGCCAAGCTAGTGAGGTTGGGCAGACACCGCAGCCCAGAGGGGCAAGGGGCAAGGCCAGCAGGTGGCCTGTGGCAGGAGAAGCCACGTCAGCGAGGACGCAGCAGGTAGGGACCCACACAGGGCGGGCATTCACGTCGGGTCTAGCGGCACTGCGGTCCCAGACCCGGCTGAGTCCCCGTCAGCAGGAAAACATCGCTCCTTTCTTGGCCGATGCTGCCCTCACCTGAGGCTCTCAGCGGGGGTGGACACACCTGGCCCGCGGGTGTCCACTGCAACGGGAGGAGGCCAAGGCTCTGCCGGGGCGCAGTGTCCACCCTCCGCCACTGCCCGGCGCGTGCCCTCGCTTAGCTTGGCTCTTGCCCGGCACGCTCCTGCTTTCTAGTTCTCCCATCCCACCCGCTTCCCCAGTGCAGCCCCCGCTGTAGCCCGCCCCTGTCCCCCGTCCTCCGCACCCCGGCAGGCCGGCGTGGCCCAGTGCAGACCTGACTCGCAGGTTAGAGCGGAGCAGCCGCAGGAACGCGGTGTGGCCCTGTGTCGTCCCGTGGTGGAGGACTGACTGGGGGACACCTGCTCAGCCCTGTGCTTCATCTGGTGGTTCCTGGCCGGGCCGAGCAAAAGCCCCGATTGTACCAGCCCAGGGTCTGCACAGACTTCCCGGCCAAGTTCCAGAGTCACAGGTGCTTCCCCTTTTAGGACCCCCCAGCCGTCACAGGCGTCTCCATCCCAGCCTCTTCCATGTCCCGTGGACTCACCGTGCTCGGCCCCTCACGGAGCCGTTCTTCCGGAGCTGTGAGAACAGGACGATTTTCACTTAAGTGTCCACCACCTTGCAATCCCATCCACAAAATGAGACCTCGAACACCTGCCCTTGCAACGTAATTGAGAGTCCACAGTTACTTCCCTCATACAGAAAGGGGGTTCTTACAGGTTCATTAAGAGGCAAGAGGAACACAAAGAAAATTGGCAAGAGATGAACAGGTGCCAGGTACATAAGTGATGAAATCCAAATGGCCAAACAACTTGGAAAATTGTTTAATCTTACCATTCAAAGACACATTAAAATCCAATGATAATAAGTTTAATTTACCCATGGGAGTAGTCATTAAAATGCTATTAATTAACAGTTGCGACTTCAGGGAAATGAAGAAGTGTCTACATCGTTTACATGATGTAAATTATATATCTCTCTCGAGGGTATACAACTGTTAGAAACAGTCATGCTCTTTAGCTGAGCAATATTTTTGTGCACATATCTAATTATTACCTTTGAATAAAGTCTTAGAAATGAAATTATACTTTAAGAATATGAGAAAATATGAAGTATTAAGACAAAAATGCAGGTTAGAAATCAGTATTTACAATATGATCCATTTTTGTTAAATAGTATGTGATTGGAAAGGTAGATACCAAAACGTCAAAAGCAATAATTTCTCGATAGTAGGATCACAGATAACTTTCTCCATCCCTTATACTTTTTGAACGTAAAATTTTACTGAAATATCCCTGCCCTGCATAAATTAACAAATCAATGGAATAGAATAAAAAATATTTCAGAAATAGACTTAATGACATAGGGGCATTTAATCTGTGATAAAAGGGGCGTTTTAGACCAGTGGGGGGAGCCGGTTATGTCGTGGAGGCTGCTGGGTGGGTGGGCACAACAGGGTACCTCCCTGTTTCACTCTAGATTCCAGACGGCGCAAATACGCATAAAAAATGAAATCTTTAAAGTACTAGGAAAAAAATGAGAGAATTTTAAATATTATTCTTGTGTAGGGAAGGCCTCTGCAAGCATGAAACAAAGCCATAAAAGGAACCACTGGCAAATTTAACTGTCTTTCAGAAACAATTCACATTGGCGAAAACAAAATTACAAAAAAAAAAAAAGAGAGAAAGTTTAAAAGTTAAATGAGAAAATTTGCAGAATGTTTGCATTTCCCCTTACAGACCAGGTGTGGAGAGGATGGGGGATTACCCCTGGCTACCGGGGCTCAAGGAAGTCCCCCCAGGACTGCTTTTGCCGAGGTTATACTCACTCCCCAGGGCAGCTTCTGAGACGGGCCAGCGGGAAGGGGCAGGGCCAGACGCCAAGCCTGGCACCTCTTTGCCTCGCTGAGTGTCGACACTGCAGGCCTGTCCCGTGGAGTGTGGCTCCCGAGCACATCCCTCAACCAATCCCTGCAAACCTCCATCTCAGAGTCTACCTGCCGGGGAACCAACCTAAAGCAGGAGGTGAATGTCTTTAAGATATACAGAGCATCTACAAATTAATAAAAAAGGCCAAGAACCCGATAGAAATCCAGGCAAAAAAATGTAAACTTGACCATTTGTTGAAAAGGAAACACAAATAGCTTCGAACCTAAGAAAAATACAAATTAACCCATTTTCACCCATCTGTTGGCAAAATGAGAGAGTCTGTGATGTGTTGGTTGGAGAAGAACAAGCATTCTTGGACACCTTGCTGAGGGAGTGTAAATTGTACAACTTTTATGGGGTCAATTTAACAGTATCTATTGAAACAAAAAGTGTATATACCCTTTGACTCAGAAATTCAATTTCTAGAAATTTAGTGTCATGCGCAAAATAAAATGGTGTATATATGCAAGATATTTATTGCAGCATTGTTTATAGAGCAAAAGTTAGTAAACAACCTCAGTTTCCATTGGGGAACTGGTTAAAGAACTTAAGTACATCCACACATTTGAGATGTAGCCATTAAAGCAAATGGAATATACTTATGAGAAATGATTTGGAGGGATCTCCCCGATATGTGGTTAAATGGGGAAGGAATTTGTGTAAAATAAAAGGAAATACGCGTGCAGGCTTGTGCCGGCATAGACTCCCTGAAGAAGGCCGTTCACAGAAGTGGTCGCCTTGCAGAGCGGGGAACTGTCTTCAGGGTGGGTGGAGACTGAGATTACACTACATCCTTAAGGACATTTTAAATTGCGCACATGAAAATGTGTTCTCTATTCAAAAGAGGAATAGAATGATTTGTTTTTTAAAAGAATCCTTGCCTTCGCAGGGACTGGGAAATGCAAGTTAGAATTATTTGTCCTTTGTGAAACCGTAGCTCTGTACGATGGTGGCATTTGTTAAGTGAGTCTGACACAGTGTGATGTAGAAAAATAAAACACTATTAATTATGCAGCTTCTAGGCCAGGTCTCCCAACAGGGCGGGAGTGGGGGACTGGGAACGCTATAAAACAAATAACACGTTGAAATTGAGAATTTCAAGTGGTCTTTAGCAGCAGTGAATTTCACACCCTATTAGAATTACGAGAAAGTAGCTTAATTTTTCTTCTGCTCCCAGAATAAAATACTTCGAAGGCTCCTAAAACAGCCGCATGCCTGCAGCCTTCCCGCTCCAATATACCTTCCTTTCGTGAGCCTTCAAGTGCGGAAAGGTCATAGGTCATACGTGCACACTGCTCCTCCCAGCACGCCCCGTGACCCTCGGGGTAGCCTGGCAGGGTCGCCGTTGTCACTGGACCCCCTCGTGGGGAGGAAACGCCCCTGCAGCTGCGGCTGCCCTCGGGCCTGCAGCGCGACTCCTTGCGCAGCAGCGACCGCCTGCGACCTGTGCTGCCCTTCCTCGCCCGAACTCTCCCGTCTGTCACACGGGGGAGCCTTCTGCTCTCTGGGGCTTGTTCCAGCGGGGAGCGGTTTGGCTTCCAGAGGGGATCGGCGCGCCGCGGGAGGAAAGCCGTGTGTGCGGAGCCCTTGCGGGCCGCGGGGGCTTCCGAGGGCGCCGCGCCGCCCTGAATTAACGCCCCCTGCTTTCCCTCAGGTCATCTGCGACAAAATATTTCGCCGTTGGTTTTCCTCACCCCTCAAGAGCTCCGCAGTCTCCCTCCAGCTGCAGCTGCAGTTGCGGGAGGCGGTGCAGGAATGCGCGGACTCCCCGAGAGCAGCCCCCGGTGTGTTCTGGAAGCTTCGCCGGCTCCTCCAAGCCACGCAGAGGGAGCTGCAAGCGGCAGAGAAGTAGCCACTTTTCGGGCCTTAAAAATGCTCGCCCGGGAGCCGTGACCTTCCAGTGACTCCTGCGGTTGTTGAAAGATGCGACGTTTTCACTTCGCAAACGGACGATCTCTGAGATGCCACCGCGCTCTCCCGAAGTGTGAAATCGCCAGCGCTGCGGTTCAACTTCAACGGCGGGGACGTGGCCACCCTCGCTCGGTGCCGGCGCGGTTCACTCCTGTTTCAAGATCCCTGCCAGGCCTCTGCCCTGTCACCCCGTGCGACATGAAATGAGGAAGCGGGTACAGAGCGGTCACAAACACAAAGCCCAGCACGCAGCCACTCTGCAGAGAGCGCCGTTCCCGCCTGCCCGAGCAAGAGTTCTGGTTGTTCTTCGCATATAGCTTTATCATGTTAAAAAAAAGCATGTGTGAGTGTGTCTGCTCATGGGTGAGTGTGCACAAATTAAGTGTGAGTGTCTCCACACGCGGATGTGCACAAGTGTGTGAGTGTGCGTAGGCGTGTTCATAATCCGTGTGTGAGTGCACACCAGTGAGTGCGAATGGGTGTGTACTGTGAGTGTGCATGCATGTCAGTGTGTGCATACATGTCTGAGCATGTGCACCTGGGCGAGTCTGTGCATGCGAATTGCACAGGAGTGTGTGTGCCTGGGCATGTATGTGTTGGGGCGGGGTAGCTGGGTTCTCTAGGGTGTCCTGTTCTTTGGTGGGAAGGAAAACCCATGTCAGTCGCTCTTGTGGCAGAAGGAAATTAAAACCCCAGCTCGATGCCCAGGCCTAAGACCTGTGGATTAGTGGATCCCAAGGGAAACAGCTGGCTTTGGAACCCCGAGCGGAGGCTCCCGTTGCACCAGCACTGTACCGGGTGCCGACACTTTTCTGGGTGGTGAGGGGCTCACCGGGAACCACGGTCACCTTCTGGGGGGGTTCTTCATGAGCAAACGTGTTTACAGGAGGACAGGTGTGAGATAGCGGGGGAGGGAGGGAGGGAGGTAGCCAGGGCTTTGCCATCTGTGACCTTCAAGAGCGGGGTTTTGTGCTGGGAGGTCAAGCGGTCTTTAGTGGGTAGACCCTGGGGTGACAGCCCTTCCTTAGTGGCTCTGAGCTCACTGGCCAGGCAGCAGCGCTACCAGGAAAAGGGGCAAGTTTTCATATCACCCAAAGTTGAAGCAATGTTTTTGTTTACCATGGAGACTGTGCAGCATATAATTACCCAACACAATAGTGGTTTTCTTGCTGAGAGGGAGCTGTTTTATCTTGTTCCTGTAATGTATGGCTAAGCAGTTACACACACACACACATACACACTCACCCTTTCCCCTCCCTGCCTGGAGAATTCCCCTTATGGCAGTGGCTCTTAAACTGTCTGTGGCGAAGTTTAGTTTTTAATTTTCAAACCCTTGCAAAAGAGTGCTTTTATACAATACAATAAAAAAACAATGTATATCAGTATTTAGTAATTTAATGTCACAAATGAGATTGCTCCTTGTTGATCTAATTGAGCGACAACCCTACTCGTCAGGGAAAATGTCTACATAAATGGTTTCTATGTTTTGTTTTAATAACACGGAAAGACAAACACTCTCAGAGATATGTTGATGGAAATTGAAAAAGATTATAAAATAAGCTCAGCAAACTCAGCTTATCCCTTTTTAAATTTTATCCTAGTTAAAACAAGCAGTGATTTGTTTATCTCCAATCCTTCTCAGGAGTCAATTCCCACCATTTATCTTGAAAAATCATAGTTATAACGATCTTGCGATGAAAGAAGTGATCCCAGAATTGTTTCCCTGTTGCATACAGCTCACAACCCTCAACACTTCGTGGGCTGTGACGATACTTTCCTGTGCAGACATCGTAGGTGGCTCAGGCCACAGGTTTGTGGACACCTGAATTGGTCAAGTAAGTGGACACCCAGGCAATGTCACGTACTGATGCAAACGTTTCCAAATGCTGCCGATATTGCTAAACCACCTTTACCAATTCTCATCTCCTCACACGAGACAAGTGGCTAACAGTTCACAGATATGCTCCTCCGAGAAGTCTGCCAGGCTAAGCGTCTCATGGGTCCTGCCCTGTGCTAAGGCCAAGCCTGCCCTGCCCACTTGGAGCACCCAGGATGAATGTCCAGGACATTACATTATCTTAAATTATGGGAAGAATAGCTTTTCTTTTTTTCAAAAAGGTTCTCGTTTTTATTATTTCAGAATATTACGGGGGTACAAACACTTTGGTTACATATATTACCTTTGCACCACCGGAGTCAGAGCTATAAGCATGCTCATCCCCCAGACAATACATACCGCACCCATTAGGCGTGAATTTTACCCATCCCCTCCCGACCCACATGCCCGATAGGCAATAAATGTTACTTCCAGATGTGCATGTAAGTGTTGATCAGTTAATACCAATTTGATGGTGAGTACAAGTGGTGCCTGTTTTCCCATTCTTGTGATACTTCACTTAGTAGAATGGGCTCCAGCTCTATCCAGGATCATACAAGAGGTGCTAGATCACCATTGTTTTTTATGGTTAAGTAGAACTCCATGGTATACATATACCACGTTTTATTAATCCACTCATGTATTGATGGGCACTTGGGTTGTTTCCACATCTTTGTAGTTGTGAATTGCGCTGCTATAAACATTTGAGTGCAGATGTCTTTATTACAGAATATCTTTTGTTCCTTTGGGTGGATGCCCCATAATGGGGTTGCTGGATCAAATGGCAGACGCTTGGCTCAGTGACCTAACGTGGGACGACAACCCCATCCCCACACTCCTGAGGCCAGATCACTCCAGCGACTGGACCAGGCCCCAGCTGGAGTAGGAGGTCCCTCAGCCAGTGGCATTTGGGTCCCCACCCATCTAAGGGAAGAGAACCTTGGAGCAGGGGGCGGGGGCCTGGTGAGTGCCTTTCGATAATGTCGCACAGGTGGTTCTGATGCAAGTCCCCTGTCCGGACCCTGGCCAAGCGCCTCTCTGAGAACACGGGTGCCGGGCAGTAGAGGTGGGCATCGCAGCGGCCTTCCAGCCGTGCAGCTGGGCAGACTGCGGTGGTGACGCAAGGGTTACTGGCTCCCATGTGACCTTGAGCAGCTCAGGTTAGCAGACAGCAAAGCCTGTGGTTCCTCCTGCGCAGAGGTGGCAGCAGCTTGCTGCTGTAAATGTCATTTGCCGTGCAGAAAGGAGCCAGATGCCCAGTAAACCCGGGGTGGAGGAAGATTCCCACGGAGGGCTTTCCTGCGGGAAGGGTGCTGGCAGCCCGTACGCTCTCAATTTATTTCTCTCTCCCTCCTTCTTGTTTGGCCACCTTGGCCCCTCATGCTTTTCCCGATAAAGATGTCATGCCGGCTCCTAGTTTATGCCTACATCACAGCGTGTTGAAAGGCTCTGACCCAGCAGTGGCATCTGTGTGTTTATGCTCGCTGGGAGGTGGGCCTCCTGGGGCACCCATCTGCTCTCTGTGTCTTGAACTTGTTAATGCTTCAGAGACATTGTAGCCATGGCTGTCTGCAGGGACAGGGAGATGCACCCGGTATGTAGCTGCAGCTAAGAAATAAATCGGGGTATTTGGACTAGTCCCTCCCTTGAGTTCCTTGTCCTCTATTTTCCCCTAAGAGAAACCTGAGAGAAGCAGAATACTATGTATTGCATTTTTCAAACCAAAAGTCAGGACGAGTGACATTTCTGAGTTTTAAAAGTCATAAACCTGAAAAGATGTGAGAAGAATATGACCAAAGCACCTTTACAGAATCATTTTTATCAAACAGTACGCTGTTATTAGAAATTACAACTGCCCTAGAAAATGCAAAGCGGCCAGTCATCGTATTTCTGGATAACAAAAACACATTTACAAAATTTTCAGAACCACTGTGAGAAATGCCCTAATCTTCATTTGTGTGTTGTTCCAAAGCAACTTGTCATCCAGATAGGTTTTCACACGAGGAGTGCGTTTTATCCTGGTCGTCTTAAGTCACTTCCTGTCTTTAGACCCGGCTCCATCTCACTGCCCCGTGTGGGGACACGAATGACCCGGCGCTTGAGCCGGAGGCCGCCGTGCGCTGAGGACGCTCCCGAACCTGGAGCCAGAGGCTCGGTGCAGGTCCCGGCTCTCGAGCCACTGACCAGTTGTGTGACCGCAAACCCTCTGCAGCTTCAGCTTCCTCGAAACGCGATGACCTGTTCTCCAGGCGCTGACCGAGGCAAAGCAGGCGAAGACGCGCGAACGCGGCAGGAGAGTGACACACGGGTGCGCACCTGGCTCCCAGCACCCGCGTGTCCGTCCGTCTTCACCGCCTGTCCCCCTGGGCCGCGCCGCCCGGCGGGGGCTCCCGGGCAGGAGCAGACACGCACAGGCGCTCGCTGACGGGCAGAGAAAGCATCTCTAGTTAAAATTTTTTTTAACTCCTCGAAGATGGTTTTTTCTCATATTTTCCATGTACAACGGGAAGAGCCCATCCCCGTGTGTCAAGACGCAGCCCAGAGAAAACGTGAGAAACCTTAGCTGTTCACCACTGTAATTATTATTTCTGTTACAACTTCGACAAAAGCAGCGTGCACGGCAACCACGGTTATCACCGCGGCTGCCGCTGAGAGCTGGCCCCGGACGCAGCCCTGCAGTGAAGACAGGTCCTCCAGCTCCAGCCCGGCACAAGGCAGGTCGGCGAGCAGAGCTGGAGCCGCGCGGCTGCGCCCTCCGGACAAGACGGTGGACGCAGAAGACCGCGGAGCTGCCCTGCTCCTGCTGCGGGCGCAGAGCCACGGCCGCCTCACAGTCGCGGGGCTTCTTCGGAATGCGCACGGCTGCTGGTGCCTGTGTACACGCACACAAACGTGTGTGTTTAAAACCGCCAAAGTATAAACACAGAACTACTGATCGTGCTTATCTCTGAGGGAGAATAAAGGATAGTTACTTGAATCACATTCTTCTATACTGAAGATTTCTGACTTTTTTGCTAATAATCATTTTTAGTAGTTGCAAATTGATAATGTACATTTTAAAAGTCAGTGTTTTCGAAGATATCAAAGAGTCCATTCTCAAAGTTTCCCAGGGAAACTTATTTTGAACTGTTAAATTTAATAAGATTATGGGCCAAGGCCTTGGGAAAAAATACAAGTCTATATAAAAATCAGGGTTATTTTTGCTCAAATCCTCACTACAGAACTGCTCTGGGAGTCGGGAAACGAAGCGAGGCTGCTCTCACATCCGAAACACGGGCTGCCTGCTTTGAATAACATTCGAGGCATGTTCACGTCTGTTTTCACGTGAGGGGCTTGATTTCGTGTTTCCAGGAACTTAGAACTTACAGAAACGACCCTGCACAAACTCAGCTTCGATGATGCGCTGTGCTCGTGGTTTGAGAGAATCAACCGCTCATTCTCAAAAGGCTTTAAAATTCAAGGCACTATTTACCCAAATAGTGGTCTGGATTGAATTGGACTTCTGCTATTGCTTTTTCTTTACGTTTTGCAGTTTTCGAAGTAATTCATTTCCTATTTTATATTTTCTTGAGGGCAGGAAAAGCAGGTAGCAAGGATAAGTGGGCTATATTCCTAAATATAAGTAGAGAAAGATGACATGTCTTTAAAATCCATCTCCACAAAGATGGGGCAAATCTGTGGTTGTGTGGACACTGGGTTCATGGAGCCTTTTCTTGAGTGTTTAAAGATACAGGTTAAAAAAGAACATGGAGCTATGTCAGGCAATGAAAGTAGGTTTGTAAAATTTGTGGCAGTAATTCATCAAAAGTATATTTTGGGTATTTGAGACTTTATTTTGCCTGGATTTAATTTTTTATTTTCCTACTTGAGGATAATTGAAAATACATATTTTCTCCCAAATTGCAAAGAAAGGCTATAGCACAGTGATTCTTCTGAAATCTTTTTGGGCTGAGGATCTTTTCAGGTCCAGCCTTAGCTGGTGTGGAGGGGTCCGTTGGGAAGTGCGTGAGCACATCTGCGCCTTGGCCATACCTTTTGTTCCCGGACCCACCCTTGCACTCCATTCTCCAAGTCTTCCTGGGACCATAACCTCCCTCAGGGGAGCCGTAACAGGAGGGGCTCATGGCGAACAGGAAGCACAAGATGGAGACCTGGAAACATCCCGGCAGGGCGGGTGAGGACATTTCTACTTGAGGTCAACGGTGCAACTAATCTTCAGGCCATTGGCAAGGGCCGAAGGAGACAGCTGTTCCTGCTGCTGCTTCCAGGGTCCGTGCGGGCCCATAATAAATACTACTGTGGATTTTCCCTGGAACACGTAGGTCTGAGATTCCTGATGAAGTCGTCAATGCAGTCGTCTCCTCCTGGGCTCCATTGGACAGCTGAGCGAAGATTAAAGCAGGAGGCCCTTTTCAACTAACAGCCAGCAGAAGGTTCAGGTGGCTGCTCTAAGGAACGTGCTGGCTTTGGAGAGAGAAGCTGCTATCTTAGCTATATCTGTATCTATCCATTGATCCATTGAGCCTTCCATCCATCCATCCTTATCAATCCATAAACCTATCATCTATCTTATGATAGTGTCTCCTTTAAAAAGAAATAGCTCACACGGAAGTTACCTTATTTTGAAAAGAAAATATTAAGTGGGCCAGTACTATTTTTGAGAAATAGCATCTGCAGAGACGCTGAGAGTGTAAATGACACAGATTAGCCCAGAAACTGGAAACTTTTCTCAGCTGAGGTGCCGAGTCCTCAGGAATGCGCGGCAAGGCCCGTCAGTGGAACAGCTTGCGGAACACTCAGCATTCCTGGCAGGTGAGATGGTGAAGGGTTTGGGGAAGCCGGCCTGGCCCTCTCCCCAGTCACGGCGTTTCCTTGTGAAATGCAAACCCCCTTGGTAGTGAAAGAACAAACCACGTTTCAGCCCCGGGTCCCACCTCCTCCCCTTTGCTCCCCAGCTGAGGCGAGGCGTTTCCCAGGCTTATGCATGCGGTGGTTTGAAAGCTTTATCTGGGTCCTTGTGAGGTTAAGGAAGTGGGCAGAGTCTCACAAATGACCCCGTTTCTTCCTCCTGGCGGGCCTGAGGAAGCACAACCTGGAAGGCTCTGGCGTTGCTCTGTTCCCTCTCATGCTGCTGTGACAATGCCACAGACTGGGTGGTTTACGATGAAATTTACTTCTCACGGTTCTGCAGTCTGGGAAGGCCAACATGAAGGGGCCGGCGTCTGGTGAGGGCCTTCCTACTGTGCCATCCCAGGGTGGAAAGGCAGATCAAGAGTGCTCCAAGGGGGCCGAACTCACCCTTTTATCAGGAACCCACTTCTGCGATACTGGGGTTAACCTGTCCACCAGGGCAGGGCCCTCAACGCCTGATCAATCTCTCAACGCTGGTGCATTGGGGATTGATTTTTCAGCACATGAACTCTAGGGGACACATTCAAACTACAGCAGGGCTGGCGGTGGGACCCAGAGAAAACTCTGTGCCCACGGTGAGTAATGCACCATCGCCCACGTCGGCATTCAAGATCGTGTGCATCGTGGAGTTCTTAGAAAATGTTTGCATTCCTGCAGATGGTTTGAGTCTGTTGCTCCTCACTGAGGCTGGACTTGGGAGCGTGTATGTCTACCAGTTGGCACCAACTCGATGTCTGGAAGGAAAAGAGATGCACTGATGAGGAGACGTGGGTACGTCCTGGGGAGAGCCCGCGCCAGCCTGGACTGTCCTCCTGTCACCAAAGGGTGTGTTCTCTACGGGAAATTCCAGCAGGGCAGGGACTGGGTTGTCCGCAGGGTGACTTTCTGGAAAGAGAAAGGGCGAAGCCTGCTATGGTCTTAGCCTTTTTTTAGTTTTTTCCCCTTGGACTTGCGGAGGCTACGCTACACCACGCTGCTGAAGGATCTCCTCCTCTACCTCATCATTCCCTTCAGTTGTTCTAAACCCGTTAGGAAAATCTCACTCAACTTCACATGGCCGTGGTGTGGAGAAGGAAGGTCTGGGGCCGGGAAGGTGGATGCATAGGACACTGTCACCTCTGCTCTGCAGGGTCCCCACGGCCAGCACCTGGATCCTTGGGAGAAATACCTAAGGAGGGAGGGGCAGCCTGGGGGAATGATTGAATTTCACCTTTGAAGTGGAACCAACCTAAGACCTTTTGGGTCCACTAATAAGGGACCCTAACAAGTCAGTTAGCAGCTGTAAATAACTTGTGACACCGAGTGCACTGCTGGAACGGGCAGCAAAGCCATCGACTCGAAACCTTGCAGAGGGAATGAGGTGTTGACGCACGGTTGGCGGAACGGGTCACTGAAGAGCATCTTCACAGATGGACCTCATTTCTGGGGATGTGACAATGAGCTCGGTGGATGACAGGAATACAGTGAACTAGGGTATCTTTCTGCTTCACTTAAGCGTTCGTGGGCTCTTCTTAAAAATCTTGGAAAATCAGCTGGTTTCGTATCCGTGAGTTGTAGCTCTGTGGGCTCCTCTTTCCTCTCCTGTGAAATCATTCGCCAAGTGCTTAGTAATGGCCCAGTGTCAAGTCCGGAGGGAGTATTGATCTGAAGAAAGCACTTTTCTCAATTGCTACCAGCTTTGGAAATTAAAATTGACATTAAGCTTTCTAATTCCTTGGAAGAAATAAATGGAAATCAATAAAAGAAGGTTTATTGGGGATTAAGCAAAGAAATTGATTGGGGAAGAAAAACTGAAACTGCAAATGAAAAATGGGGTAGCAGAGGTGTGGGTGGGTGAAAGTGTGCCCTGGGAAAGGACCGGCAGCCGGACGAGATGCTGTGTGGATGCCCAGTGTCACAGGGCTGGAGCCGCATTCGCGCCTCAGGGCGGGGAAAATATGTAACAGCCAGAACGGCACTGCCATTGTGGACGTCGGCTCTAACCTGATGTCTTCTTGGCAGTTTCTCCAGCTAAGGGGAGCACTCCCTGATGTTCATGCCCAGCAATGGCGGGCTGCCTCCCCTGCTCCCGAGAGGAGGACGCCTGGGGTCCGGTCCGTGTGGCCCAATTTAGCGATAAGGGAAGGTAGACCGGGGCATTCCTGAGGACTGTGAAGGAGCCCTGTGGGTCCAGCCATGGTTCGGGGACAGTGAGGCAGGGGGGGACTGCCACTGGCAGGAATAGACCTCCTGGACCAGGGGGTCTTTGGGTGAGGATTCGCAGGTGCTTAGGTCTTTGCTAACTGTGAGTACTCAGATCACAAGCACGTCCTGGCTCCTTTCTGGCTCCGAATGCTGGGGTGGTCTCCCCACCTCCTTCAAGGCCCTTCCCATCTGTCCTCTCTTCTAGAGAACTTCCCAGGTCCTCAGCAGACCCCGTGGCCCCTCCTCTGCACTCCTGTGAGCGTCGGCGCATGGCTCCATCATCGCCAACACGATTGGCGTGTGTCCTCTCCTAGGCTGTGAGGGGTGAGGGCACCTCCACGTCCCCCCCTTAGCTCATGCCCGGTGGGCAACTGTGAGCTTCACAGACGGTCCTCAGCTAATGGCGTGTGGTTGGCAGGCCCTGGGGCGTTTCCCTGACCACCCAGGAGCGAGGAGAGCTGGGAGGCGGATGCAGAGAAGAGCCACAGGCTCAGAGGATGGGGGTCCCGGACGCTGGGGGACCACCAAGGGAAGGGCGAATCTAGGTTTCCTCACCCGAGAGGAGGAATCTAAGATGAGGGTTGACCCTTGTCAGGGGCCTTTCAGACCAGTGGGGACAGGAGGGGGCGGTGGAATTTAGCGGGACGGGGCAGGGAGTTTTACCTTCACGGCTGCACACCCAGGGCCTGGCGCGCACGTCCCAGGTGCTCGGGAACCTGCGAATGGACCTGCCAGGCCTGGCCTGGAGACCGAGGACCTTGAGTTGAGCATGGCGAGGGATTTCCTTGCCAGGATGGCTGTCGGGCTCTGGAAGTGACCGTGGAATCCCGTCTCTCATGGAAATCAAGTTGGTGGAGGTGGACCCAGTGCAATAAACGCTCCGAGTGCAGCAGTGCGGGGGCTCGGAAGCAGGTGAGCAGCTTCTCCGCTCCCGGGGCACTGGGCGCGGACGGCAGCCTCCCCTCGCTGGCCAGCCCAGGGCTCCCACCGGAGCCTTTAGGACCACCAGTGTGTGGGCTCCATCCCAACCTCCTTAACCAGAATCTCTGGGGTACTCTGGAGTCAGCTTTTTAAAAGAAAAGCTTCCTATGTGGTTCTGGTGATCAGCTAAGTTGGTTGTCAAATGTTGGTAGAGAAAAATAATCAACTAGTACATTTTTTAAAACCAGGTAATACTAACCTGTTTAAAGTGATTTTGGTATAGTTCTTCAGGGCGGCCAGGGGGCCAACGTCATACTGGTAAACTGAGGCAGGGACTGCGGACGTGGGTGAAAACGCCCCTCACAAGTCATCCACCTTTCACGCTGCAGAACTAATCTCCACCACCCGCGGATCCCTCCCCAACACCAAGGACTCGCCTCTGCAAAAGCAAACACTGTATTTCTGGG
The DNA here is from genome assembly GCA_963575035.1 of Avahi laniger. NCBI lineage: Eukaryota > Metazoa > Chordata > Mammalia > Primates > Indriidae > Avahi > Avahi laniger. Next base: position 14,890 of record CAUYSK010074868.1, read on the forward strand.
AGATTAAACTACTATGTAACACACCTGCATGGGTTCCTTGCGGCTGCTGGGACAAATTATCACAAGTGGAGCACCTTAAAGCAACATCAGTTCATTCCTTTACAGTTCTGAATGCCAGAAGCCCCAAATCCACCTCACGGGGCTAGAGTCCAGGTGTCAGAGGACTGGATCCTTCTGAAGGATCTGGGGTGTCGGGGGAGTCCCTTCTCCCGCCTCCTCCAGCCTCTGGCGGTGCCTCTGGGCTTGTGGCCATAGGGCTCCCTCTTAAGGACATTTGTGATCACCCCTGGGGCCCACCTGGGCAAACTGGGCCAATCTGCCCATCTCAGAATCCTTAACTCAGTCACGCCTGCAAAGTCCTTTTTGCCCTAAAAGGCAGCATTGGCAGATCCCAGGGATTAGGACGTGGACATCTTCTGGGGGGTCATAAATCAACCCACCAGATACGTTTTTAGCCTGAATACATGCCTGCATTTGGCAAGTTTGTTGACTTCCTAAATTTAATGGAACTCAGCTGTGTGGCGTGAATAATTCCGTTCCACGAGAAAGCGAGGCCCACAGAGCTGAGAGGACCGAGCCCGTGTGGCGAGGATGAGGCTGATGTGTCCCAGGGAGGGTGGCAGCCGGGGCTGAGGAAGCTCAGCGAGGGCTGGAAGCAGTTGTGGGCAAGGGCGGCAAAGTGCCGGGGCAGACTTCGCCTGCTCCTGCAGGGCTGCTTTGGAGAAAGGTAGGGCGCACCACCCGCCCTGCTCACCTCTGATCGTGAGCCTGGGAACCGCGACGTTCCGACACGTGTTAGTTATTATTGACATTGCCACAACCTGCTCTCGAAGGCTGTGTCTATACTGCGGTATCAAGTTCCCAGAAGGAAATACTCCATTTTCACTTTGTTTATTTTATCCTCTTAACCTAAAGCCACCCTGTTCTGAGAAACCTTATTCTCCTGCGAAGCAAGATTTCACTAACGCGAACCTGAGAGTGTTTCTGAGCTTTGCAGCTGCAAATATTAAAATGGAAAACAGCAGGTTACAAATCACCAAGCGCTTTCGACAAGGTCTTGAAGGTTGAAAGGAAGGGGACAGTTTTTAGAAGTTCCTCAAGATTACAAATAGAAAGTCACTGAACTTAAATAGCTGTATGTTAAAAGAGAGAGATTTCTTTCCCTTAAATCAAGAGTGAATAATAATGTTTTTGTCTTCAACACCAAATGAAGTCATTTAAGATGAAAAAGTCCTTTGAGCTGGTAATGCTTGGATCAGCTTGGAAAGAGCGTGTGGCCCCGCTCGGGTGTGTGGGAATGTGCTCTTTCTCGCGGAGCTTTCCAGAGGGAAAGGCGTGTAGCCAAGGGCAGAGCCCCAGGGAGGGTGTCGCCAAGAGGGCCCTGGGGAGAGGGCAGAATCTCAAGGAACTCTCTTACATTTCGTGCGGGAAAAGAAAATGCCGGGACTATGACACGGATAACCCAGAAGCCAGCTTCCCCTCCTCTCCTGGCTCTGCCGGCTTGGGGTCTGGGCCACAGCGGGATGTGCTGAGGGGACACGGGTCTCGGGCTGCAGCCCCGCGCCCGGACTGCTGGTTGGGGTTAACCTTGATGGAAACGCAGACTCCTTTCAGCCCCTTTTCTTGTTTTTGCTTTATCGAGTAGGGTCCAATGCCCCCAAACTTCACAGGGGTCTGAGGGCAACAAAGCGCAGTGCTGAGGCTCACAGGTGGATTCACGCCACCTCCTCACCACGTGCTGCCTCAGTTTCCCATCTGTGGGTTGGAGTTAGACCCTCAGAAGCACTTGGCACAGAGCTGGGGCTGCAGTCGCTGCCTGGGTGCTGCATGCTCTTTCCCCCGGGGCAGAGACCGGGCCGGAGTTGTCTCCGCGCCACAGCACCTGACAGTGCCCCGCACGCAGCTGGCGCTCAGGTGAGAGCTTAGGGAGTGCGCGCGTGACGGCATTTTCCAAACTGGAGCCCACTGGGGATAGAGAGGTGGTGATGAGCTGGTGATTGCAACTCAGAAAAATGCTGTGCACGTTGTCGGGGCCTGGCTTTCCTCCTCAGGAATCACCACCGTAAACCTGTCTCCATGGCCGCGTGCATGGCCGTTCTCTTCACACTCCACGACAACGAGTCGCTACTGCAAGCCACGCTAAGCACCGCAGCCACCGTGGGAGGGGCCCGACATGGCTGTGGCGCTGGGGAATCGGACACCTGGGCTTCCCTCCGGCTCCCCCCACCCAACACCGTGCCAATCGGGTCTGCCCTGCACCTGAAGGAGCCCTCACCCGGGGAAATGTCGCCGCGCCCCAAGGCTGTGATATTCTGGGGGAGTCTTGCCTCTGTGTGAAAGTGGCTTGATCTGAAGCCGTCACACCCTGGTTCGGTGCCATGGCTGTTTTATCTCGAATGCAGCCCCAGGGCTGGGCACCAAAGACAGCATCAGAGAGGGGCCCTGGTGGGAGGCGTGACTCTCGTTGAAGGCAAATGAGAGAACGGGCAAGCAGGGCCGTAAGGTCACAGAAGGAAAACACTGCAGGGTCACCAGGAACCTACGGAGAAAACTATCTGTGAGCGCTGAAGTGATATCCACTTGCATCACCAGGAAGGAATTTCCATCCACAGTTGGGGTTAGCCTCAGCCTGCGGAGTCACTGAGGCCGTGTAATTAGCAAGGCGCAGGACCCGTGAGAAAGCAGGCCTTGCCTAGTGACGCTGTGTGAGGAGCTCATTGCACTGTATTTGCCTGAAGGAAATAAACTTGTACTTTGGAGGGGAAAAATCTGTGATGTACTGATGTTCCACCCACCCAGGTCCCGGAACGGTCCCTCACACTATTAGAAATGCTCTTGATGGGCACGTGCGATGTTTAAAACAAGCATTTACAGGGGGCTGTTTCCCTCTAAACAGCCAACAAAGGCTTCCACGAGTTTAACTTCCATGACTTTCAACATCAGTCGGGCTTTCCTAATGTGGACCTGGGACCCCTGCCAAATGCCACGCAGAGCCCTGGCGGCCTGTGACATGCCTCTCTACCTCCTTTAGTGCCTGTGAAGCTCCACCAGGACGAGGCCACCACCCGTAACACCCCAGGAGCCTCTCAAGCTCTGGGTGACAAAGGTGAAGAGACACTGTCCCTGAGCTCAGGGACCTCCTGCTGTGACTTGGGCAAGCCGGACCTTTCTTCTTTAGGAAAATCTGTGGCCTAAAAACGATTTCTTTCAAGGATCACGATTCTCCCCAGATCAGATGTGCCCCTTTGGTTTAAAACAGAAGGAGGGTGAGGATGCTTCGTTTTTTTCTCTTTTTTTCGCCAAACTAAAAGGAGCTGCTCCCCCCTTGGAACCGCGTGTGTCCTGTCCCCAGTCGGTTGCTCCTTTCCCGTCTATGCCTGTGCTTGGAAGAGCTGGTCTCAGTGTGGAGTCTCAGGCTCAGCAGTGGGAGGGGAACGTTCAATATTTAAATAGCTGCATCGGAGCCTTGAGAGCATCCTCTGAATCTGAAGATGGTCGCTGGGCGGGATGAAGACGCCCTATCGCTGGTACCTGTTAGTGGCTGTTGTTGCTTTTTGTTTGTTCTTCACCCACTGCCCTCTTGGGGGGCGAGGGTGACGAGGGTCCAGGGAGGGCAGGAGAGCACCTGGGGTGGAGGCCTCTGGGGGCCGCCTCAGGGTGAGCACGTAGGACAGGGCGGGGCGCGGAGGAGCCTGTGCTGCGAGGCCCGTCACAGACATGGAGCTCAGCTCCAGGCCACCTGGGAAATTGATACAGCTGCACCCGGTCACTCAGCTGTCAAGGAGCTGGGGACACTCACACACAGGACCAGCCAGCTTGCCTGGGTGCCAGCAGGTCCGCTTCGAGGACGCAGAGCAGGGAGCTAGCCACTGTCCTCGGGCCAGAGAGTAATTGGGTCCTGAGTCGGCACATGCCCACGAGCTCCCTGTGCTCGGTGCAGGTGGAAGCTGCTCAAAATCAATGGCTGGAAACGCTTTCAGAGGCTCTTTCCTCCCCCCCCTTCCTTGTCTTCCTTCCTCTGCTCCTTGGTTCTGCTGCCACTCCAGTGGGCTAACAAGCCGCTCCCCTCTCCTTCCCGGGCGGTGGTGAGACTGTCACACGGGGCCAGGCTGGGGCCCTGCAAGCAAAGCTCTCATTAATCCTGACAATGGGCGCGGGGGGGGGCTTGCGGCACCCCCTGTGGGAGAGAAAAGGCTCCCAGTTTCTGCAGCTCCGGTAACTGGATACCCTGCACAATGGACTGGCCACCCGCAGAGAGCTACCTGAAGCTATTTGGGTCATCAGTTAGGTGAAATGAGGCATTATAGTGCCATGAATGGCAGGCTCTGAATAGATGGGAAAACAGCTTTGCCAGAGTCCCACAAGGGAGGGGCCTGGAGTGGACGTCTAGTCCGTGGCTCAGCAGCCGAGGATCCCTCTGCAATGTCCCGCCCGGTTATCCAGTCAATACTCTACTGCCCAGGAACTGTGGCCCTCAAGGAGCCTCCTTGGGATGTTTTAACTGCTATAAAAATTCCTTATGAGTCAAAATCTGTTTCCATTTAGTTTCTTTTTCTTTTCTTTTTTTTTTGAAACAGAGTTTTACTCTGCCACCTGGGCTAGAGTGCCGTGGCATCAGCCTGGCTCACAGCAACCTCAGACTCCTGGGGTCAAGAGATCCTCCTGCCTCAGCCTCTCAGGTAGCTGGGACTATAGGAGTGCACCACGACGCCCGGTTAATTTTTCTATTTTCCGTAGAGATGGGGTCTTGCTCTTGTTCAGGCTGGTCTCGAACTCCTGACCTCGAATGATCCTCCCGTCTCGGCCTCCCAGAGTGCTAGGATTACAGGCATGAGTCACTGCACCTGGCTTTCATTTAGTTTCTACCCATTCATCTCCTCTCACGCCTGAGGTCCCACAGAGTGAGTCTGTCCTCTCCTCCACACCTTCAAAAAAATTCATAGCAGAGCAGCTGCCAAAACACGGGTTTCAGACTCAGACCTCATGTCCGATTCCCAATTTTGCCATCTTCTAGCCGCGTGAGCTTGGCGAGTGACTTAATCTCACTGGGTCCCAGTCCCTGCATTTTCAAATAGAGATTAAAAGCACACCTAATTCTAGTTAGCATAGGCAACATCACCAAGACAGAAAGCAGGATGGTGGGTGCCAGGGGCTGGGGCGGGGATGGGGAGTTAGTGTTTAACAGGGACAGAGTTTCCATTTTACAGGAATGAAAAGAGTTCTGGAGATGGATGGTGGCGATGGTTGCACAACATAATGAATACATTTAACACCACTGAAATGTATACTTAATAATGATTAAGATGGTAAATTTTATGTCATGTATTTTACCACAAAAATGATAAACTTGAAAAAGAAACAAAAACGAAAACAAAACATAGCTACTTCAGAAATGTGTGAGAATTAGAGGAAATGTCTGCAGAGCATGAGCGAAGGGCAGTCGTCTGCTGCTTGAGCATCCGGCCGGGCCAGGCACAGGGCGGGATCCCAGAACTCAAAGGAGACGCAGAGATTGCCCCTTCCTTGGTCCAAATGGACGCGACAGCTCTCAGGCATGAAGAGCAAACTACTGGCACTGGGACATAACATCCTTGGGTCTTTCCTTCAAGCTAGACTTGGTTACTTTATTAACCGAAAATTCCAGTTCTGCCCCATGATCTCAGACTTCTGGTCAACATGATGTGGCAGATGGAGCTGATACGGAGACCACCCCCTTCCCGAGTGGCCCTGCTCTCTAAACACACAAATCTGATTAATAAAATAACAAAACATTTAGAAATTTAGATCCAGGCTGGAAATACCCCAGTGCCAGAATGAAGGGAAGTTTAAGCCACACCCGGGAACCAAGCCGAGAACGTAGTGGACTGTGAAGCTCTCAGAACTCTGCCTCCCCCTGCGAGAGGGAAGGAGTTGATCTCACAGGGGCTCTCTCTGCCCTGCCCCACGCTCAGCTCAGAGCTGGGCTTAGCACTCATTAGGGAGTCAGGGAAGGCTGCCCCATCTGTGATCTGGGGGCTGGAAAAATCTGCCCATCTGATGGGGGACATAGCTGAGAAGCATACCCTCACTCTAGCCCAGGGGTGGAAAAAGTTTGCAGAATTCTGAGCCACTTATAGGGTCTGAATTTGTACCACTTATTGAGGTGCAGAAACCCTGAGCTGAGAAATTAATGTGTGAAACTGATCCAAAAATGGTGAAACCCAGGGGGCCCTGAGGGATATCCCCACATCCCAGGGCAGGTGTAGGACTGCATATAGTAACAGCTCACACTGACGTTGATTTCATGGCCAAACACTACACATCACGTGAGGAGCAAACTGCCATGCGTGTGAGTGGTTGGCTGCAGCAACTAGGGTAAAGCAACCCCCAGGGAGAAATCTGAAAGTGATGTCAACATAAATATGCTTGAAATTCTAAAAGAGGGGAGAGGTAATAAAAAAAAATTTTCAGGTAGATTTAGAAAGGAATGAGTAGAAATTCTAGAAATGAGAAATATTATTGTAATGAAAATCAATGGGCAGCACAAGGCAGATGCCACTGAAGAGATAATTAGTGAACTGGAAGATAGTTGTGAAGAAGTCACCTATAATTCAGCACAGAGCACTACAGAGAAATCAAAAGAGATACTGAGCAATGTGGGAGACGGAATAACGTTGCGGCTGCTTTTCGCTCCTGAGCTCGGTAGACAAAGGGAAGAATAATTACTCGAAACACAGTGTTTAGAGAGAAGAGGAGAGGCCAGAGTTGAACGAGAAAATGGCCTCCTCAGCTAAGTTCCTCCCCCTATTTATTTCCAAGGACACGTGCAAAGGGTTAGGCCGTTTGCTAATTTCTTTAACGACTTCCATACAGGTCAGCTGTTTTCAGCTACCTTTGCACACAGCAAACAAGCAGCTTCGGGCAGGCGTTTTCACCTGACCCTTCATTCACCTGTTCACGTTCTTTCCATCATTCATCCTTTCTTCTCAGCCCAGGCCCCACAGAATAAAAAGTAAATGGGCTTAGAAATGATCCAACCCAACAAGCTTCCTTCAGAAGGAAGGAATGCAGAGAATGAGAAAGATTAAGTATTTGAAAAAAAATAAAGGATGAAAATGCCTAGAATTTAAGAAAGACTTTCAGTCTTTATGTTGAAAAAGCATATAATGTCCTGATCAGAAAATATAAAAGCAACTCCACATCTAGACTCATCATAACTATGGAATATTAAAGATAAGGAAAAACAAACTTCGGAGAACAATAACCTTTCCCTTATAAAGGAATGACAATTAGACTAAAAACAGAGTTCTCATCAGCAATATAGGTTGAGTGTCTCTTACCTGAAATTCTTGGGACCAGAAGTGTTTCAGATTTCAGATTATTTTTTATTTTGTAATATTTGAATTACACTTACCAATTGAGCATCTATAATCCAAAACTCTGAAATCAGAAATGTTCCAATGAACGTTTCCTTTGAGTATCATGTCAATGCTCAAAAGTTTCAGATTTTGGGGCATTTCAGATTTTAAAATAAGAGATATTCAACCTGTATTAAATGCCAGTAACATTTTCTATAACAGAAAATCACTGTTGGCTTAGAATTACATACTAAGCTAGCTTGTTATTGAAGAATTAGGGTGAAATTAAAAACATTTTCAGTCCTAGATACTTGCCAGACCAACCACTCTGTGAAAGAACGACTGACAGGGAATCGAATTCCTGCTGGACAGTGGGCGACACAGACACAAACAGGACAAAGAAATCAATAACACGTGGTAGAAAATCTAGGTAGGTTTTAACTGTTAAAAATGACTAATTTGAGAGAATTTAAGAACAAGGTGGAAAATGGGAGGAGATTTGTAGTGAAGACATTATAAGAGAGTGATTTTGTTCCAGAAAACAATAGAAATTTTAACTGGCTCTAATTCTGAGTGGTTGGCAGTGACTCGCAGGAGTGTTCAACGGGAAACGTACTGGACGAAGGGAGGGAAAGACATTCAGCTTAGCGAGTGAAGCCTAAAGGCCGTACCACATGGGGAGAAAAGCCAAGCTGTCACCCCATATCAAAATTAAAATTCCATTCTTTTCCAGGCTTTTATGTCTTTTGTTTGGGCAAGAAATATTCAAATGGATTCTGACCACCTGGATGCAATTTTAGGGAAATGGGAGTTGTGTTTGTTTAATTTAGCGAAGGAGATTGGCATTATCAGTGTTCACACTCCAGTATTTTAGTGAAAATCAGGAGATGTATAGTAGCAAGCTGGCTACTTGCTAGATGCCGTTTGAAGCCGGGAGTCCAGCGGCAACTAAGCAGAGGCCAATTCCTGCCGACCATGTTCAGGAAGGCGTTGAGACTGCTGAGTGGGAAAGGGGGAAACAGCTGCGGTACACTGCTCATCAATCAGTCTGCGTGCAATCAGTGTTAGATAGTAACTTACACAGAATAATTAATTTCATATGTGCCACAGTGTCTTATTTGTTTTTTCTAGCAAATAAGAAAACCCCAGAAACCGAAATCCCAGGATTAGAAAAGGCTGAAGCTCCTATCCTTGATGCCTTGTCGGCCAGAGCAGTTAGATGCAGAGCTACCTGGCCAGGGTATTTTCTAGAGCTTGGCGCCCACCCAGAGGAATGCGCAAGCAGGGAGCTGACATCTGTGAAACCGCCTTTATAAATTGATAAAGGGGTGCAAGGTGAAAAGGTGGTAAGGGACCAGCTAACAATAAAGGCACAGGCCTAGCTAAAAATAATGATAATAGTTAACCACTGTCCCCCTGTTTGACTCTCTATAATTGCCACTCTGGAGCACACAGCTGATGGCCATAAAGATTCCTACCTTTCTCCACAGATAACATCACCTTTTGAAACCTGGGGGAAGTTTCCGAGATACTTTACAGGTCCCGCATTTCAGTGGAACAGCTGACCCCCCCAGACCGGTGGCCCATACTGAGGAGCTGACTCAACCGATCCTGTGACCCCCACCCAAGAACCTGGTCAGCAAAGAAGACAAATTCTACAACCCTACGGTTCTGCCCAAACACAGCCAATTAGGAGACTCAATTGCCTACACCAAACTGTCTTTAAAAACCCTGTCTCCCAAATTCTCCTGTCTCCCCACTTAGTGCCATGCGGGATAAACTCTCTGCCGTAGGCCCTGCCGACTTAGCGTATTGGCTTCCTCTGGGGCAGCAGGAAAATGAACCAGGTTGGGCAGCAACACTTGGAGCTTTTAAAAGTTAAAAATTTTTGTTGAAATAGAAACTATAACTTCCTAATAGGGAGAGCAAAAGGGGGGAACTAAAATTTTGGTAAATCTAGTAGAAAAAAAGTGAAGAACAGAGCCCAATAAAAAGCAAGAGTAATAGAAATCCAACTGCCAGAGTGGAAGGAAATCCACGCTGCCTGGGGTGGAGGTCTTAGCCAACCAGTAACACAGGAAAAAGAAATGACAGCTATGGGTATTGAAAGAAAGAAATAAAACTGCCATGTTTTTCAGATCCTGCGATTGTCTAAGAGAAAGCCCAAAAGAATTTATTATTTAGAAAGCCCATCGGATGAGGCTGGAGGACATTATGCTGAGTAACATAAGCCAGGCACGGAGAGACAGACAGCGCGCGGTCCCGTTCGCACGTGGAGTCACGAGCAGTGGGACTCGCAGAAGCGGGGCTGGACGGGGTTGCCGGGGCGGGGAGGATGGGGAGATGGTACCAAGGGTACAAAGTTTGAGTTAGGATGAATACCTTTAAAATAATGCAAGAAAACACAAAATAAAGAATAAAAAGTTATCAATTAAGAATTATAATTAAGAAATTTAGCAATTTTTCTGGAAGAAACAATGGTTAGAAAATGTAATTGAAAGAAATGCTATTTATAATAGCAACAAGAACAAAATAATTTAGCAATAAATCTAACGTGTATACCCTTTATGAAGAAAATGACTTAATTTTATAGAAAGGAGATCTAAGTGCAAACACCCATGTCTTTGAAGACATAATATATAAATGTGTCAGTTTTTCCTCATGGTTGCTACTGTTTTGTAAAAAACCACCCCAGACACAGTGGCATAAAAACCAACCAATCTTTTTAACGCTCACAGATTCTGCGGGTTGGAGTTTGGAAGAGGGCAGTGTGAGGGCTGGAGCCCCAGGGACGGAGCGGGTGGGGTCTGGGGAAGGGACGTGGGCTTTGGCGGTGAGCAGGCTGCTGGCGACTTCTGAGAGCCATATGCAAAGGGTGGGGCTGCAGGTGGTGGCCCCAGGCTTCCCCTGCAGGAAACCCAGCCAGGCAGCAGGGACAGAAACGGAGTAGGAAGAGCGCAAAGGGTGAGCCCTCGAGTAGCGCCATTCAGCCTCTGTTCTCAGGTGTCTCTGTGCTGGCGCACCCTTCCCCTCTCACCTGGCTCAGGACTCAGTCCAAACACTGTGAAACTCCCCCGAGCAAGCCTTGCAGCGCTCCCCCAATCGGAATCAGCCCCACTTGCCTGTACGGTCTCCTTGCTGCAGCTTGGCCATGCCGGTAGCTCACGCGGGGACTCCTGGGCTGCCCCCTGGCTTTCACTCCACTCCCACTGTCAGGCCAGACCAAACGCAGCAGAGGCCGCTCAGTTGACCTTCAATGGTCATTCTCTTCTTCCTTAATATCAGAATGCTAATTTCATTTAGAGAGTTGGTACACCCTTTTTGCCCTTTTCACTTTTTATTTCTAGATGCCTGGAAGGCAGAGGGGATGACTGGAGCTCTAGCAGCTATTTTGGATAATGAAGTGTCCTTAAGTATAAAAGTCACTGTTTCAATACTAGAGTAGAAAATGTGAAGGAGCCCAGATCTTATCATCATGGACCTGCCATACCAGCCTTGGACTGCCTTTGCATGAGACAGGAACAAACATCTGTATTGCTTAAGACACTATTACTTTGGATTTTTCTGTTATATGCAGCCCAAGCGGAATCTTAACTGATAGACAGAGCATATCCTTGCACTCCAAAATTCCCTCACAAACTCCACAAGTGTGGATGAGTAATGTTGATTTTACTGAATGTTCCTGAAAACATGCAGGATTTTAATATTGCAAATCACATGAATTTCTAAGATCCCGTTAAAAACATTTATATTCTTTCTCCGAGGCTCTTTTCCCTATACCAGCTGTGTCATCTCTCCCTGCCCCCAAATCTCCTCCTTAAGCGTAACCAACACACCCTCAAAGTTTTGTCAACTTGCTCACAGTAGCCCCTCAGGCTGCTGAGCAAGACAAGACCCGAATGCTCACCAAGTATGTCCCCAGGGGGCCTCAGGTTGTTGCACCACATTTTAGAGGGTAATTGATTATTTGCATCTTTCCAGACGCTCCCCTTCCTTCCACTCTACCTCAGCTGGGGGGTCGGTCCTGGAGTGCCCAGAACTGCCGCAGGCATCTTCGTGTCCCGCTCACCCCGCGGGCACCTGCCACGCTGGCACCTGAGCTTGCTGGAGGGCTGAGGGGCAGCATTCAGCCCAGTCCCCTGGCCCCCGGTCCTCTGCCCTATTGCCAGCTTCCCCGTCACAACCCCCAGAGTAAGTCAAGTCTCACGTCTGTTTGACAAGTGAAGGATCTGGCTGACCGAGGCTGTGCTCCGAGCCACAGGGGTCCTACTCTAGACCTGCGTGTGGGGGCTGTGTGCCACCTCCTCTCTGGTTTCCTTCTTCATAGACGCAGGACGGCGAACACCAACTCCAATTGGCCTGTCAGCGACACTTTTCAAAGCACATGTACCTCCAGGCCCCGTGCATTTCTGTGGGTTTTCTCTGCTTTCCTTGGCTCTATCCCAAGCCTCTTGGGCAATTATTTTTGGCTCATTCAGCAAATGGCTTTAAATCAATTTCTTCTGTTTTGAATGTGTAATGTAGGGCTTGCCTGCGTGTATTACTCACAATATTATTGGAAAGTGTTTCTTGTTAACAAATCTTTTTGTTTCTAGCCCAGTTTCCTGCTCTCGGGTGCTGTATGTGGCCTATCCGCCTACTTCGGCGGAGACTCGCAAGTGGGTTCTCCACGGAGGAGCTCTTTCTTAGATCTTGGATCCCAGATCTGAAAAATGCCGTCCTGGAATTTCCAGACTATTTAGTCTGTCCTGATTAGCATAAGGCCTGTTTGTCTTTAAAGGCTCATAGTGAGCTGTGGGGTGAAGGGACCGACTCAGCATCTCCGGTGGATAAAACCCCGGGCAGGGCCTCCCGCACTGCGCCGGGAACCCAGGTCACATGCCTGCTGGTGGCCGGTGGCCGAGCCGGTGGTTGTACCGGGCCCTGATCTGGCCTGTTTTGTGCTTCTCTCTCAGGCCCCCTTCTTCCGTATGACTTCCTGTTGCTGCTGTAGCGAATTCCCACACACTAACGACTTGAAACAACACAGATTTCTTATCTTACAGTTCTGGAGAAGTCTAAAATGGGCCTTCCAGGCTAAAATCAAGCTGTAGGCAGGACTGTGACCCTCTGGGAGGCTCTGGGCGGAATCTGTTTCCTTGCTTTTTCCAGCTCCTAGAGGCACCTGCATTTGCCCAGCCCCTTGCTCCGACTTCGAATCCCTCTCTCTGTCTCTGACCTCTGCTTTGTGGTCACATCTCCTCTTCCAACTCTCCTGCCTCCCTCTTTCCTTAGAAGGACCCTGGCGATGACATCGGAGCCACCTACGCATTCCAAAATGATGTTCCCATGTTAGGATCCTTCACTTCATCAGAACCTGAAGCTACATAAGGCAATGCAGTCGTGTTTCTGGAGTTAGGACAGGCAGCTTCTTTGCGGGCTGTGACTGTCTATCACGCCCTCCCGGTGAGACCCTCGGAGGCAAGGCCAGTGTCTCTCCTTCTAGTAGCCCCTGGCCCACTCAACATAGGCGCTCCATCCAGTGGCTGCTCAGTGTTTATTTGACTGAGTCTGACAAGAAGCTTCTTTTGACTCGATGGTTGATTTTTCCCGTGTGGAATGGTAGCGGCACTGTCGCAGGGAAACCATGCACCTCCCTCCACCTTGTTTTGTTCTTATTTTGACTTCTCTATTATCCCCTTCCACTTCGTTTTTCATGTTCTGTGACTGCATGAGAAACCTTCCAGAACTTACCAGAGGGAAGAGGAGAACCACCAGCCAAGGGAAATGTTTCTTCTGGCTCCGTCCCACAGTGCGGCTGTGGGGTGGAGAGCAGGAGATCGTTACGTGGCAAATGGGGCAGTTTGGAAGTGGTTCATTTCGAGCACAGAAACGTGCTAGAACTTTAAATCATTCCTGCCTCTGCCGGCCTTTTCCTCTTGCTGACTGGGTTCTTTAATATTCCTCTGGTCTCCCCTTAAAAAATAACAATGCTTACATATACTCTGTGGCTGGAAAGACAAGATAAGCTCATTGGCTATTTAGAAAATGTGAATTTTAAGATTATGAAGCAGAAAAAGTACACATTTGCAGAAGTAACTCAATGTTCTTAACAGAACATACGGGCGCTGTTGTTTTATAGCAGACAGTTTCAATGTCTAGGAGTTTGGTTTAGAAAACTAAATCCAAAACAGTTGATAGTTTCTTTTTCATATTAAAAGCTTTTTTTGATCCTTAAGTGATTCTTCTTAATCACTTTAAACACAGTTGTTATGGATTGAATGTTTGGATGGTGAAATCTAATCCCTCAGGTGCTGGTATTTGGAGGTGGGACCTTTGGGAGGTGATTAGACCCTGAGGGTAGAACCCTTCTGCGTGGGATCAGTTCCCTTATAGACAGGCCCTGCGGGGGCTCTTGAACCCTCCTCTGTCACATGGGGATGTAACTGGAAGGTGGCAGTCTGCAACCTGAAAGAGAGCCCTCACTAGACCTGATCTCAGACTTCCAGACTGGGGAACTGTGAGATGAGAAATAATAGTTTGTTGTTGAAGCCCCCAGTATACAGTATTCCGTCACAGCAGCCTGAGCTGAGACATCATAAACAGAAAACCTGTGCGTTGGGGGCACTGCAGCATGCTTCGCAGCATGGGGGGTCTGGCTTGGATGCACCTTCTCGGCTACGTGAGGTCATCCGACAAAAGCTATTCTAGCCCAGCTGTTCTCTGAGTGGTCTGGTCCCAGCAGCAGCACCTGGGAGCTTGTGAGAAGTGAGACCCCACCTGGACTTACAAGGATTCTGGTGCACGGGAGGCTTTGAGAGCCCTCGGCCTGGAGTGTGGTCGAGGAGTGTGCAGGTGCCGGTGTGATCTTCAGGGCCAGCTGCCATGTCTGAGCTGAGACTGCGAAGAAGGGCACCTCTTCCTGCCCACCCCCACCCCTGCAGATATGAGATTCCGCAATCAGCAAAATGTTCCTTTATGCTCGCATCACCTCCCGTTTTTAAAATAGGGGAAACTGAGGAACACTTCCACTCGAGTCCTGCTCTTTCTGGGTCTGCCCCCAAATCCCTCAGACCATCAGCTATTTTGACATTTTTTATTTCTTAAAAGGATATGGTCTCCTAAAGAGTATTATTTTAACGTTATGGAATGAGAAGAAAAAGTTTGAGGAAGGTGGGATTTACCATGTCAGAGAAAAATAATACCAGTAATTTGTACAGCCCATGTACTCAAGTCTGCTAGGGCGAAGGATTTCCTTTCTTCGGTTGCTAATGGGGTGGAAGGTTGCAGAGGGCAACCACTTGACCGGGTTTATACCAGCTCTGTGCTGAGGAAGGGCCCGAGCAGACAAACCTCGACTTGGAAACCGCACGGGTTCCTATTACCTGCAGATAGGACAGCTTTGTGGAAATGGTCTAACAGCGTTTCTGGAGTAGAGCCACCTTTCACAGCAGAGGCAGTGAGAAATAAATGCCTTAAAAGCATTTAGAAGTCCATTTTGCAATTCCAGAGTTCTATCAGGTATAAATGCTCGCTAATCATCATTTTCCCAGGCTCCTAATTTCTACAGGTGCCAGAGAAATGCGAGATTAAATTAAACATTAGCAAATACTTTGAGTGCTGCATTTTTAACATTGATACATTAACTGTGCTATTTCAAGTTGGGAAACATGATACCATAATATATAAGCTGGAATCCTAAGTACTGACCACGCTCTCCCAGGGAGCTTTTAATAGATGAAGTAGCAGTATTTCTTGAGAACGTGCCCAGAGATTCGGAGCTAGGCAAACGGTTTCCAAGTCTAAGAAATAAGAAAACATGAGTTAGTGATAGTCTGGAAGCATTTTTCTTTCCTTCATTTTCTCATGGTGTTGGGATCTGTCCATTTTTCTTTTACAGCCTTAGGTTGGTCTAGGAGCCAGCACACAGGGTTTAAACTGTGTGCCTGAAGCAGGCTTATGCGGCAGGACCCCGGGCATGAAGTTGGGGACCTTGTTCAGTGGCCCTGGACAGACCCCAGTTTGTGGGGCTCCCCTCCGGACAGGCTTCCCATCTGCACACGAAGAGTGGACTTGATCTCTGTGTCTCAGCTCTTACAACTTCCAGGTCGGGGAAACCTTGGTGGCCAGCAGCGGTCCCTTTGGAAAGCTGATGGGCAGCACGGGTCCCGTGCCTGGAGGACAATGGTAAATCTGCGACCCCCACAGTAAGAAGACACTTAGGCAAGACTGGCAGGCCCTCTCCCACAGCAGCCTGGCCACAGCTGGGGTACAGGGGCACCCAGGATGTAGCCGAGGGAACAACTTCTGGTGTCAGAACTGACTGTGAGGCCAGTGGACAGGGAATGAAGCATGTGAGGCCATGTTCAGGGAAGGGTCGGAAAGGACAACCAAGGACTGTTGGGATGAGTGGAAGGGACGGTGGGCTGCAGGCAGGGGGGCTTCTGGCCGCGCTGCCCAGCACACTCAGTGCAAAGCCAGTCGCGATGCTCACGAAGTCCTGGTGTGCTTGCTACCGTCTTCTCGTTTTTAATCACAGGTAAGGAAGCAGTGCTTGGAACCACGATGGTAAAATTTCAAAGTGAACTAAGTTGAGTGAGAACTGTACCCTTCAAAAAAGTTCACAAACTGTGGGGACTCTGTCAATATGCCCAGACCTGTTTTCCCCGCACGGTTTGAGTGGAGTCTTCAGGGTGGCCATGCTCAACTTTGAGAGGAAGAACAGAACAAAAGCCCAGAGCTGATCCGCGTGGGAATGTGGGCATGTCCACAGCCCTGCTGGCCCCCTGTGCTCTTTGTGCCTGTGGGACCCCAACTAAAAGTGTTCTGCGTGCAAAAAACGTGCACGGGAGCTTCTGAAATTGTGAGAACCTCTGGCTTAGGCTCCGCGTAAAGGGGAAAGCACTCACCTTGCATAGCAGGGACTGCCCTTGCCTTCGGGCTTGGCAGGGAGGCCGGTCTGTGCCGGGCTGTGGGAGGGAACAGCCCTGGCAGAGGCCACGGAGGCATCCAGCTGTGAACATGGGAGGGCAGCTTCGCCACCCAGCCCTGGACAGAGCGCGACTGCCCCATCTCTCACCTCCCTGTGCGACAGGACACGTCATACAGGAAAATAAACGTAAGATGTTCATGAGAGAACTCAGAACTCTTTTGAAGAAAGGTGCCCGTATTAGAGTTCTCCGGAGAAGCAGAACAAATAAGAGAAAGAGAGGGAGAGGGAGAGGGAGAGAGACAGAGAACACACAGACACACACGCACACGCACACACACAGAGGAAACGAAGGATTGGCTCACGTGACTGTGGAGGCTGAGAAGCCCCGTGACCTGCCGTCTGCAAGCTGGACAGCTAGGAGGGTCCATGGTCTCAGCGTGACGGCAAGAGAAGACGAGGTCCCACCTGAAGCAGGCAGAAGGGGCGAGTTCCCCCTGCCTCGTTCCGCTCAGGACCTGCGCCGTGGGGAGGGCAGTCTGCTGTGCAGCACCCGCCGCCCCGTGCTGAGCCCACCAGGAGGCACCCTCGCGGACACAGCCAGAAATATGACGGCATTATTTCTCACATGCGGCCGAGAAAGATAAAATTGCCCAATACAAAGACTATTTTAACTTGAGGGAAAAAGTATATTTGAGATATTTAAAAATGAATAAATATGCATTAGCAGGGTAGAAGACATCATTACCGAAGAGGCACATTTAATTTTTACAGTATAATCTACAAAGCATTACAGCCAGTAATGAGTTTCTTGCATAGGTGTTTCACTGAATTAAAAAAAGAAGGCAAACGGCATAATATATTCTTGTTCGTTACAAATTCTTGGTGAGTTATTTCAAACTTAGTTTTCTTTTGTTCTAATCATGAATTTTATCTTCTTTCTAGTAATGACAAGATGATGCATATATATAATCTATATGTATATTATATATATGTAATCTATATGCATAGTATATATAATCTATATGTACATTATGTGTATATGTATATTACATATATATGTGTGTATTTATTATATGTATTTTATATTTATACTGATCAGGCCTGTGAGTTTATTCGGTTGTTTCATTTGTCATACAAAAATAAGCTTTAATGTTTCAACAAACTGCGTTGATTCATGTGCAATTTCCTCCCTTATGTTTAAACAAATTCAATTTCTTAAAACAAAACTATGCAAACCCCAGTGCTTAATCACTCTGCTCAAAAGTCTGTATGTGCTAAATGCAATGTGGCATCATGGATTGAATTCCAGAACAAGGAAAGGACATAAGTGGAAAACGAATCAAGTCCCAATAAAGTCTGGAATTTAATTAGTAAACTAATAATAATAATAATAATGTTGAGCCAGATACCCAGGCACCCTGTGGCCAGCCAAGTTGGCACATAGAATTAACCACCGCGGAGCCTTTACAGTTTTCAAGCTTTCCACACAGCACAGCGGAAAGCTCTCAATGCAGGAGACAGACAGACCTACGTCCAGCGCTGGCTCTGCCCTGGCCAGCGGTGCCATCAGCCTCCTTTTCAGTAAGAGGAGGTGATAATATCTGCTTTCTAGATGTGCTGGTCCTTGTGTCAGCAGCCCCAGCCCACCGGCCACATGGCAATCCCCATGTGAGCAAGGAAACCGTCTGCGCACTATGACCAGCTCACAGCCCCAGCGCCCCCAACACAAGACCCCCTCCACCACGCCACCTGACCGGGAGTGGGCGATCGTATTGGGAACACCAGGATAAACCCATTTGCCCTGAAAACTTTGTCCTTTGCCCTAGGAGGTCACTCCCATCTTCAGCTCGTGAGGCCTCTCATCTCGTCATGAGTTCACCTGCCCACAGGTGTTGAGGAAGCTGGCACGACTGCACACCTGGGTGCTGAGTCCTCGGGCTGCGCTCAGAGTAGCTCGACACGTACAAGTCAACCAAGGGGTAAGAGAAACACATTCTAGAATGGGAAGGAGAGCTTATCTATCCACTTACAAAGGGCGATGGGTAGTATAGCTACCCAGGGAACGAAAACATTGCCTAATCCTGGGCGGTCTACACTCCCAGGCGCTGCTCTGGGCCTTAGTCCTTCTCAGAGTGTGCTCTGCCCCCAGCCGTGCCTGGCGTGGCACAGCCCCTCAGCCTGCCCTGGGGGAGTGTGACCACGTCCTCTGCACAGCAGAGTGGGAGGATTTGGGGCCTGCTCCTGACAAACCTCTTTCAGTGTCTCAGTGTGTCCCGCTCCTTCCCAGCCACGTAGGTCCCCAGTCAGCTGTCCCGATGCTTTTGGGGTTTTAAAATCACCTTGCTACTTGATTGAATCAACTACTTTGTAAATACTTTATCAGCATTCATTTGCAGTCAATTTAAAATCATAAGTGATTCTCACAAATTAAATAGTATTCGCAAACCTTGAAGGATTTGCAGTTGGAAAAACTGAACTTGTATTTCTGTGTAATTAAAAATAATAAAATTCTTTAAATTAGTTGCACTAATTTAGCCTTACCTTCCCTCAGCTAATCTGAATGAATGAAGTGTTGCTATATATAGGATGAAACACATGAGAGTTTTTATTATTATTTGATTTACTATCATTTGAAATATCTTTTTTCTCTAATGTTTTGCCTAAGTGCTTGCTATCATGAAAATAAGTATCATGATACCCCAATTTTTTTCAGCTGCATCAAATTGTTAATATAAATTATTAGCCAAGCCATATGGGGTAAGATGTTCATCACAGTATTATGTAAAAATGGCAAAAACTGTAAGCAACCTAAAGGCCTAATGTTAGGGAGGTAAGTTCATCATGGAACATCCCCACAACGAAATCTGAGAAATATATTCTGTCACTAAAATGATATTTATGTGGATTATATGGGCAACATGGGAAGCTGATCATGGTATAAAGTCAGGATGAAGAAAACCAAACTGCAAGAATATGGGAACATGATGACAAGAACTATTTATTTACTTTTGCATATGAAAAGTAAAAGAGAAGCCAAAAAAACCACAACAGTTGTGTCATAATGGTGGGGTTATGAGTAGTTTTTTCCTATTTATTTTCCAAGCATACTATAATGTGTTATATAGCTTTTATAGTATTTTACCCAAAACACATTCATTCAATCAATATTCAGGGGAACTATGTGGGCCCAACGTAGGTACAATATTTACGTACAAAGCAGCAAGTAGACTCTGCCACCCGGCCCAGTTCCTGAAATGACAACTAGGACAGCACTTCCCATCACTCCTGCTCTTACCCCACAGCCCTCTGGTGATGACGTCCATCCTTCACACTCTGCCCTTCCCAAACCAGTGGGACCGTTAAAAGCTTGCACCTCATAAACAAGAGCTTTTTCCAAGAGTCAAAACCCTTGGCTTGAATGACACCTGGGGGCAGCATTTCTTCCCTCTCTTCTTCCCTGCTTAAGTCCCCCACTATAACAAGCGACCACCCAGTTTGTATCCTGTTTGAAGCTGTTTCTGACAAATACGGCCTTTGTGACCTCAGACAAGGAGTAGTCCTTAGCCGTCCCAATCTAAAAACACTCGCACTTGCCACTTACTGCCGAGCTAGTTAGACCCGGTCAGAGGTGGCTGTGGGATCTGTTTTGTTTTTCATGTGCCGTGCTCTGTAGGCAAACAATAATCATTACAGACCGATGGGGCTGCAGATATGCTGTGGCTGGAATTTTAGCTTTTGGCATGACTTGCATCCAATGTCTTAACAGCTATAGGCAGAAGACACAGATGTTGTCTTTTCTTTTTGTGGCTTTGGTAGCTCTCTCAAATCAGAGGTTTATTTGTACTCAAGTTCATTGAGGGCCTTTGTTTAAGCCCCGACACTTCAGGTTCGTTCTTACCTGAGATTAATTTCCCTGCTGTTGCTCCCGCTATTGAAAAGCACCTGCTTTCTTTGCACCCTGCGCTGCCGCCCCTCACTGGCAGCTGAGAAGGTCGACTTTTCTCGTGGCTGGAGGGAAAGCAGCGCACGTGTGAGATGAAGCTGTTATAGCCACACAGCAGGAGGGGAACCCCAAATGCACATCTTCCTTCTTCCCTTTATCTTTTATTTTAAAATTTACAGAATGCTTTCTAACTATCATAGAATCATCATGAATAAACTTCAAAGCCACCTAAGGCCCTCGGTCCTGTGGCTCTGCACACCACTCCAACGCGAACTGCTGCAGCTGCTTTTCACAGTCCCGCATCTAGTCAAGCTGCTCCACTCCCTGCCCTCAAACACGTTTGTAAGTTTCCAACGTCAGACGTTTGCTGATGTGCTTCCTTTGCCTCTCCTATCCATTTCTCAAGGTTTTTCTCAAGTCTCCAATTCCCAGTGAAGTCTACTCTAACTATCCCAGATGGAAGGCAGATCCCAGGAGAAATCTCTTTGTCCTCTGAACTCCTAGAGCACTTACTGCCTGGGCCTCTCATTCTTCAGTCTTTATTAGGTATGCTGAAGTTATTTTTTAGTAACTCTGGGTTTTGGTAACTGTAGTTTTTGGGAGATGATGGTCAGAAGATATACCTTCCTCTTTCTCTAGCTCAGGGCCTCTTAACCTCATTGTTTTTAATATTTTGGGCAGATAACTCTGTTGTGGGGGGCTGAGGCAACAGACTCGATGGCATGCCTTGCTGGATCCTGCTCTACTATACAGCAATTTCCACTGCTTTCCTAACATATGCGCTTCTGCATTTTCTTCCTCATGATTGAAAGGGGCGGTCTTGCAAAAACAACAGGAAAATAGCTAATCCCACAAAGGAAAATACCTAATCCCACAATTTCCCCAGTAACGGTTAAAGATCAATCCTATGCGTTGTCTCACTAATTTCTACAGGAGTTCTGTTTTGCACAACTTCTGAAAAGAGCTGAATGGATGGATACGAGATGCAAACCTCTCTCTTTCAAAACTGTTTTTTGAGAATCTGCTTTTACAGAGTTCCTGAGTAAACAGGGGGAGAACGAGCTACAGCCTCAACCAAATCTCGAGTCACATCTCCTGTGATGATCCCTTCTCCATGGAAGGGGAGGAAACCAAGTCTTAGACTTTGACATCCTTGCAGTTTTTGTTATTTACCTGTTGCCGCTTTTGTTCTCAACTGCCATCACGTTTTTCTCTTTGTCCCCCTTAAAATGAGCGAGCCACTTGGCCTCACTGCTAGCATCTCCCTTCTCTTTCTTTGGGATGCCACGCCATCTCCCTGCTCTCTACCCCTCACCCCTATTCTCTCTGTCCTTCTAAAGGATAAAATAAATTTTACTCTTATACCTTAATCTCTGAGTGAGAAATCTTTCTCCACCCGCGCCGTGAGCACCTGCTAAGCCTTTCCACCCTAACAATGACCATCTCAGAATAAACCGCCCGGCTCCTGCAACATCATACCTTGCGCAGCTAGAAATGTGCTCCCTACTCCATCTGGAGAACAGGTCAACAGAAAGCCGGAACAGAAAGCTAGTGGAAATGTTTAAGGTACAAATGCTTACGAAAATTAAGAACTTGGAACCATGAGCATGGTTGACAGTGACATTTATAAACGATCTTATTTTAGAAAACTTGGGTAAAAGTTCTGTGTGATTTCTGGCTGGGTCCACGGCGACCCCTGGCAGCTGTAACTGCTGGGTGACGACGTGAGCTGGGCCAACAGTGCAGGAGAACGACAGATACGCATGTGGAGAGAAGGGAGCTGTTGCTGCCCTGCCTTGGCAGCCTCGTGGGATGTGGAGGTTTCCAGCATTCACTGGGGCGAGTAGAGAAATGTACGACAGCTACCCTCATTAGGCTATGGTTAAGTGGGGACTTGGGGAATTCAAAACTGGAGCCTGATGGACAAACGAAATAAAATGCAAGGGTGATTTCTAGAACAAAGCTTCTCAAGATGTCGACAGAGGCACAAACGTGATCTTCTCAGGTGTGGCCAAAATCCCCAGTTAAGGAGTGTGGGTAGAGATCCTGGTCGTAAGTACCTAGAGAAGAAACAGCCTTCAAAAGAGAATAAAAGTTACCCTCAAAAGAGAATAAAAGTTACCCTCAAGCTGTTTTATGTCTAAGTCCTCGCAGGCTACCACATGGCTCCTTAACCCATTTTCTAGCCCTTTCTTTATCCCACCTCCTCTTCCAAAGTACAAAATTCTGAATGACAAAACAAAAAAAATATAGTTCTTATTTTCTTCCCTTGAAGTACTTCTAAATTCTGTAAAATCTGTTATTTTAAGGACTTACAGCAATTCAAGCTGCCAACTCCAGAATTTCTCCACTGTATTTTTGTCAGCTGCTCCGTTGACTGTTAGTTCACAAGGCAGGGACCTGGACAACCTTTCCTGAGGATATCTACTATCCAATCAAATAGTGTTCCAACTACCGTGTCTCCAAACTTACTAGAATAGTGATGCTGCAAGAACTAAGTTGAACAGCCACTTTCCAGAGACTCTCATAATTAGAAGAAGGGCAGAGGGGTTAGGAGCTGGCATTAGCTAGCATTAGCTATCAGTAGACACCCTAGGGGATTTACAGGCTATTTTTATGCTCTATCTACTTAGAGAAAACAAAGCGGAGTTCACATTTTTTAGCTCATGTTCCCAGCCCAGTATATGAGTCTCTTCCTCACTGAACAATAGTAAGAAAACACAATGACCCTGGCTGAGAGTAGATCCCAAGATCTTATACACAGATACTTATGAAGAGAGAATTTAAAAAGTTATAATTTTAAAGTTTCTGCAATTTCCTGCCTGTTAAGGGATGGGAACTTGATTTTGTTTTTGAGGCCTAGATTATCTTTCTTCTGGGAAACCACCCCTTGGGGAATGACCCTCTTCTGGGAAGGTGATATCATGTGGCTTTGGCTCCAAGGAGCTAAACTCCTCTGCATAATAATGTCAAGGTTGTAATTATTGTGGTCAGGTTAGATTTTTGCACATTGTGATTCTTTAGAGTAATTTTTTAGAATTATTTTCTCACCCAAATATGGGGTTAGACCACAGTGTGCCAATTATTTTATGGCTTATTTTTGTGGGGTTGATGCACAGCCCCTCACAGGCAGTCCCCAGAAAGGATCCTCAGATTGTAGGAAACCTTCACAAGCCTGGCCTTCTCTGCACTTCTCTGCACTGGAGAAAAGACCATTGAAAAAGAGAAAGAGAAAGAAGGAAGGAAAATAAGGTAAGGTCAGGTGAGGAAAAAAAAAGGGAAAGAATCAACTGGGCTTGGGGCAGTGCAGCTTATACTGGATTATTGGTATTTTGTGTGTTGTGTTATTTAAAACGGAATAATCCAGACTTTGGGAAGTATACCAGTGCTGGGTCATACACTTTAATATTTTGGGGACCATAGGGAGGATTATTCCAATTCATTCTCATGAATACATTTTTCTTCCAAAATAAATGGATGCATCCACTGGGGATTGCCCTGGGAAGGGGTCACCAGTCCATGGCAACTGTCCCCCTGAAACAGCAGAGTGAAAGACTGAGTGGAAGAGTGTGAGGGAGCTGTCTGTAGCCTCCACTCCTTACTTACTTCTTTACTTTAACAACTTGCACATAAAGTCCAACATAAGCAAAGGCAAACAAGTCATGCTCTTTCATACCCAGTCCAACCCGTTTATCCCCCGGAGTTTTCTCACCATGAACGGCACCACCATCCACCTGCTTGCACATGCCAGTAACTTCAAAACCATCCACGCCTCCTTGCTTTTACGTGGTCCCCAGATTAATCAGGATACACGTTTCTGGCTATGAGGGAGCAAGACAGCCTGCAATTTCCTTCCTTCAGTAAGCAACTACAAAAAGGATAACTATAGAAAACAACTATTTCGATATATGGCAAAACAAGACTGTAATTCCTGAGAAAAGGGAAACAAGCAAGGTGGGCTCTCCCCTCGCCTGCCCTGTCTACCTGGAGGCGAGTCCTGGGCTGCAGTTCAGGAAGGGAGAACCCCGACAAAGTCAGGCACCTTCACAGGGTTGAGGATATAGAGATCAGAGACTGCTGGAATCTGTGAGGTAGAATTCACAAGAGAAGGGGCTACACAGAAAATGTACTCCAGAAATCTGCACAGGAGCCCACTGAATCTTTTTAGATGCAAATCTGTGTAAATATAAAGTGGAAATCCATAAGGCCAGACAAGAACACTTCTGATGAAAGAATAATTGTGAGGAGCTCTAATATGAATTATTTCTCATTTTAAATCTCTTTAAAATATATGATCTAAAGCAAAAATAATAAAAATGTATTGTGAGATTTATAACATGTAGAAGTAAAATGTATGACAATCATAGGACAAAGAATGGGAGATATAAACAGAAATATATACTGTTGTAAGGTTGTCACTCTATATATGAAGGTAGACTGTGATAAGTTAAAAATGTATATTGAAAACCCTGGAGCAACCACTAAAACAATATCATGTCATATTAAATATGATAATATAAGCAATGAAAATAAAACAGAAGTATAGCTATAATAGTGGAGATAAAGTAAGATCCTAAAAATTAATACTAAACAAGGCAGGAAAAAAGGAAGAAAGGAAATAGGAACAATTGGGGCAAATATAAAAGAAACAGTTAGATGGCAGATTTAAATCAAACCATACTATTTAATATTAATAATAAATAATTAAAAGTAAATTATTTAAACACTTCAAGTAAAAGGCAGAACTTATTGGATTGGACAAAAAAATAAAGTAAGATCCAACTATGTGCTGTCTATAAGAAACTCACTGAAATATAAAGATACAGATAGGCTAAAAGTAAAAGATGAAAAAAGAATATACTCAGAAAACAACATTCAAAAGAAAGGGGGACTATATCGATATCAAAGTTTGCTGCAGAACAATAAATAGCACCAGGGATACAGGGTGGCATTTTATGATGGGTCAATCTTCAAGAAGACCTAACCATCTTGAATATAAATGTACTTAATAAGAGACCTTCAAAATACATGAAGCAAAAACCAATAGAACAAAAGGGAGAAATAAAAAAGCCTACATTCATAATGAGAGACTTTGGCACTCCTCTCTGAATAATTTATAGAATAAATAGAAAAATCAGTAAAGATATAGAAGACTTGAACACAGTATTAATCAAATTGATCTAATTGATATTTTTAGAATGCTTCACTCAACAACAGCAAGAGTACTTATTTTTCATAAGCGAACATAAAACATTCACCAGGAAAGATCATATCCTAGGCTATAAGTCTTCATAAATTTAAAATAAATAACCACAGTGGAATAAAACTAAAAAGGAAGCAATCATAGAAAGGTATATGGAAAATCCACAAATATTTGGAAATTAATAAGCTTCTAAATAGAAATTGGAAAGTATTTTAATCTGAATGAAAATGGAAATACAGCATGTCAAAATTGTGAGATATAGCCAAAGCAGTAATTTAAGGAACATTTATAGCATTTCATGCTTGTATTAGCAAAAAAGGGCCAACGTCAGTCATCTAACCTTCCACCATATTCAGTTAATGCTAAGTCCTGTCAGTTCTACTTCCTAAATAATTCTTAATCAGCTTCCTTCTCTCCATAATGCTGCCACAGTCTCCTAACTGATCCCGCTGTCTACTGACCTCCAATCCCAAATCTCTAGTTCTTTCTTTTCAACTGCATCTCTCACTCTTCCTTCCTCCTTGCACTCCAGCTTTACTGACCTTTAATTCCTTAAAGCTATCATGCTCTCCTCTGGATCTTCTCATACACATTTTCCTCTGCCTGGACCACTCTTTTATTTCCAATTCACATTGCTAATTCCCATGCATGGAAACATATTAGCTTAAATTTCTATTGTTTCTGGAAGTCTTGATCCTGCATATACTTCAATAATAGCTCATTGTACTTCCTTTGCGGCAGTACTTACCACATCAACATGACTTGTTTAACTGTCTATCTTCTCCACTGGATTGAGGGAGCAGTGACTGGGTTTTGTATACCTGATTGTATATCTCATCCCTAGCAGTTTCTGTCACTTAGTGGGAGCTTAATAAATATTTAACAAATGAATGAAAGCCTACTTTAGTGGAAATATGACCCCTAAGTTTGTTATAAGGTCAGGATTTCTGGATCACAGCTTGCTGTCAACATTGGTCATCTCCCAGCATCCAAATGTTCTTCTCTCTTAATAATAGCCTTGAATTCTGTTTCGGGAACCATGTGGTTCCTGAGAAGCTTATACTTACCCTGGCTCCAGCAGTAATTTAAATATTCACTATTGAGAAACCTGATCTGCTTCTGTGGCTTTAATTACTTAAAACTGCACATTCTTAATTAAATGTATTATTGGAATTCCCTGTAAGGCTACAAAGCCCTCTCATTTAGCCATCTTCCTATCATGAAAGGTACCGAGGTGAAGTTATCTGGCATGTTCCTATTATGCTTTTCTGGTGGGATTATTTTAATTTTTAGCTTCATGTGTTCAAAAGGACCTGGGTGATTACCCAGTGCCCTAGAAAGAGCACACGCCTGAATGTGGCAACATGTCTGAATGAAACATGCCTAAAGCCACAATAGTTTCAAAACAGATGAGGTAAGAATAAACAAGGAAAACCAAAGGGGATTTAATCTAAATTTAAACACTATCACTTCTGTGATATTTCTGCATATATCAAACAAAAGAAATAGCTATCTGAGGCTTAAAGAGAAAA
The DNA here is from genome assembly GCA_963575035.1 of Avahi laniger. Lineage (NCBI taxonomy): Eukaryota > Metazoa > Chordata > Mammalia > Primates > Indriidae > Avahi > Avahi laniger. The sequence goes on from CAUYSK010074868.1 coordinate 41,816, forward strand.
TATTTGTCTTGCTCCATCTATTTTAAAAATAATTATATGAATTGTCTTTTTCCTTATTATACAAATAATTCATGTCTGTTATGGATAATTTGGACATTAAAAAGTATATAAAAGAAATGAGCCACTAAAATCACACACAAAATAACCATTGATATTGTCTTGATGCATTTCTTTTCATAAGTTTCTGTACGTGTACCCGCAATTGTATATTTTCCTTTTCAAAATCCAAAATTTTTTTGTACATTACTTTTTTCTACAGACATCATAACCCCAAAAAAGCGATTTTTATAATTTTCCATTTTGTGGACATGCTATAACTTTTAAAAAACTATTTTCCTATTGTTGACCGCAGATGATTCCCAATTTTTTACCATTATAAATTACTCTGGGCATCTCTGCTTGAATTACAGGTCGACTTCTCCTCTTGTGTTCTGGATCATCTCTGGCTTTCTTGAGCACGTGGTCCCTGCAGTTAGGCACTTTCTCTCCTGCTCCATCAATGTTTCCCTCTCTGGCAAACTCCTCCCACCAACACGCACGCATTCTCTAACAGCTTCCATCTTGAACTGACAAGAGCCCTCCTCTCACCTTGCATTCCTCTCCAGCTCCATCCAATTTCTCTGGCTTCCTTGACAGCTAAGCTTATGGAAAGATCACATCTTGGTTACAGTTCCCCTTCCCTACCTGGTATTCACTCGCACCCACTCTGGCCAGGTACCTTCCCTGCCCCTCAGTTGAAACTGCTTTCTCCAAGGTTACCATCTACTGCCGCTGATCAAGTCTGTGTCTCTGTCCTCATCCTATCTGGCCTACTGGCCACACTGGGTTGAGCACACCCTCCTTCCAGAAACAGTCTCATCTCCTGGCTCCCTTAACCCCACCCTTACTGGTTTGCCTCATGCCTCCATATCCTTTGCTGGCTCGTTTCCCTCAACTTGTCCAAAAAATGTTGGGAGTACCTTAGGGTTCGTTCCTGGACCTCTTCTTTTCTATTCTTGCTCTGGGTAATCTTATTCTCTTCCATGCTTTAACTACCAATGACATGCTGATGCCTCCAAACCTATTTTCCAGGCCAGACCTTTCTCTGGATTCACAGACCTCGCTGCCTGCCAGCTACTCTCTCTGGATGTTTACTAAGCTTCCCAAACCTAACGTTGCTAAAACAAAGATCTCAGTTTTTCTCATATCCCCCAAACACCTCTGTCCTTCCCTTGGCCTTCCACACCTCTACTCACTACCACTACTAGTTGCTTGGACTCAAGCTTGATTGCTCTCTTTTCCTCACCCTTCCTGTCCAACCCAGGAACAAATTCATGTCTCTATCTCCAAAATATTTCTCGATTCTTTCACATCTCTCCATTTCCAGTGCCTCTTTCCTTATCTAAGCCATCATTGCATCTTTCTTGCATTACATCACCGGCCTCCTATCTGCCCCCTGCTTCCTGTCTTGTGGATATGTGATCCATTCTCTGCACATCACTCAGAGTAGCCCGTGCTGATTGCTGACTGTATTCAGCCTTGACACAATGTCTACAGGACCTGGTATTTGCCTGTCTTTTAGATCTCATCTTTTACAACTAACCTGTGGGCTCCCAATGCTCCAGCCACTTGGGCCTTCTTGCTCTTCTTCTAGCACTCCAAGCTTTCTCACCCCACAGTCTTTGCATTTGGTGTTGTGTTCCTCTGTCTGGAACACTCTGCCTCCAGTCTTCATATGGCTGCTTCCTTCGCACCAGTCAGGACCCAGCTCAAAAGTCACTTCAGTTTGAAGGTGGCTCTCCTTTCACATACCAACTCTAGAGTCCAGAGAAACTAGCATACATGCAAATCACATGCAAAACAAATTGAAACAAAGAAAAATGCCAACTAGAAACAATCCAAAGTCCTCCAACAGAATAGATAAATTATAGTAGATTCATACAATGAGATAGTATATCGAAGGGGAAATGAATAAATGATTAATACAACTGGGCATCAACATAGTTGAACCTCAAAACATAATGTTGAATGAAAGAAAAAAGTCACAAAAGAATACATAAGATATCTATTCAATTAATATGATATTTAGATATATTGAATAGGGTTATGCACGGAAGAGGTAAAACTATAAAGACAGGCAAGAGAATGATTGCAAGAGAGCAGTTACGTCTCGAAGGGAATGACATCAGGAAGGGACCCTTAGGAAGCTTCTGAAGTTCTGGTGTTTCTATCTCTTAACCTGGGTGGGAGTAGAAGGTCTTTGTTTCACTATTGTATTCTTTAAATTGTACATATTACTGAATGAACTCTTGAATCTATGATATTCTTCACAATAAAAAGGTTTTTGTTTCTTTAAAAATAAAGATGGGAGTATAAAGCAACATAATGATTTTTTTCTCCTAATCATTATATGAGTGTAAACTGCATATAGTCCTCGTATTTCGATTCCCTCAGGGTCAAGTGAAAGAGGTGGGCTAGTGTTGGGGAAGATCTCTTTCTAACATTCTATGACTCAGTAATAGCAGGGAAGTTTGAAGGAATCTTGAGGGGACATCTGGTCTGTCTCCAAAATTTCTAGCAGAATTATTGGTTAATTAAAACCAGTTCAGGCAAAAGTGAGCCAATTTGATTTGGAAATCCCAACCTCCCCTTTCCCCAGGAAGAAATTACACAGCCTTGTTATATAATCAACTTTCAATGTCTGAAAATTCTTCCTTTCTGTCTACACAGATTGACCATGATTTGGGACCTCTTTTGAAACAACATGACAATACATTCAAGGTTGGCAAAGTTTGGGAGACTAAATCTAAATGGAGCTGCCACACGGTTCCCACCATATAATGGAACTCTGTGTCCTTTCTTGGACACAACAGAGATGCTACAGGTAAGGTGTATGTGTGCATGTGCACACATGTGTGGACAGATGAGCAGCAAGGAATGCTGGTTAATGTTCTCCTTGACCAAATAAAATCTTTGTCAAGTTGATAGTACAAATGATCTCTGAATGTAGAACCTGCCTGTTGTGTGTTAATGTTTCTATATGGCAGGGAAACTCGAAACCATATGTTTCAAAATAAATATTTTCTGATAACATAGAACAAGCATTCTGTGTCTCATAGCCCCAGAGTTGAACTGCACTTGAAATCAGGTTAACTAGAGCTAAATTTAATCACTGTGTGACCCGACTTGGTGTATGCAACCTAGGGTATTGAATATCCCACTTTATGTTGTTTTTATTCTCAGTTCCATCTAGTTATTTCCTTGGGGACCACAGAGCAATAGTAGGCAGCAAAGTAATGAAATGCGGTAAATCTGGTTAAAGAGAAATATGACTAAAAATACTTTCCTTTGTTTCATCTCAGCAGCCTCATACTTAGTGTGGCTTACTTTGGTTTATAAAGTACTAAAACTAGTTCTTATGAGAAAAAAGGCTGAATTTATTGCTCTGGGAAACAGAAAGCTTGTTCAATCTTCTAACATATAAAAGTTCTTTGTTTTATAGATATGCCGTAAAAATCTAGGACATAATCATTAGCTGCCATTTACACTGGGTGTCCCAGCAAGTTGACCGAACTTCCTGGGGGTCTCTGAGATGGTGGATCACATGGGCTGCATGTTGGGGGAGCACTCTTCCCAGTCTCCTGCCTTCCCCACTTGCCTGCCTACTGCTCGGCCTGGGGGAACTGGGAGGTTGGCAGGGAAATACGTTACCACCCAACAGACTTGGGCATCCTTGGTCGTGATCTCTGAGGGTCAGGCCTTTCTGCTGATAACTTAGAGAAGTTTACACTTTTTTTCTTAGAAAGTTCTCAGTACTGTAAGCTGGGAAGATATCTGGGAACTGGCCCAAACCAATTAAGGGTGATTCTCAAGGGAAACAGCATAAGAGGGAGGAACTCCCTTCCTACACAACTAGCTTCTTGAGGGGCTTTTTCAAATATATAAGCTCCATGCACTACCCCAAACCCTCATTCACCACTGAGTGAGTGAGAAATGCTCCTAAAGGGAGCAAGTGTGCATGGGAATGTGAAGGGCAGGAGAGACTGAGAACTAGTCTGAAGAAAGGTTTTTGAAGGAGTTGTACATATGTGGACACTATTGACACCCAGGAAAATTACCATGCAAATGTCTTCTGCATCCTTCCTTTAGAGCACACATTTTTAAACACTCCTTGAAAATAGTGACCCACTGTGGCTTAGGGGAAAGAATGCTGCAGCAAGTGCTGGAAGGTCCAAGCCTGCTCTGTATGTCACTGGCCAGCTGAACTAGTTGCAGGCAGATTACTTAAAGACAAGGATTTTTCCTGAGGCTGCCGGTTGTGGCAATGCCACATGGCCCCTCCCTCCCAGGATGGGCTCCAGAGCCCAGCAGGGCCCAGAGAGACGTAAAAGGGCAATTTCAAACCGAAAAGTCCCATGAAAGGGATGGGGCACCTAACCCTGGTTTAGGGGTCAGTCAGGCTTCTTGGAGGAACTAGTGTCTATGAGAAACACGGATAGGAGTTTTATAGGGAGAGAAGACTTGGCATGGTGTCATCTATGTTGTATAAGATAATGGATCAGTGTTTCCCACGGAGTGGCAGACGTGGTGAGAATACAGATCTCCCCAGACTTTCTGGGGAATCTGCTCCAGTTGGTAAAGCTTCAGAGCTTTGTTATCCTCTCACACAAAGGGAGAGTGAGAGTGAGCCCCCTCTAATTTGCACAGATATTTTCTCATGTTTCTCATATTAACCTTCTCAGTGGCTTACCTAGCAATTTTGCTTGCAATCCCTACTTGCTCTTGTTTCTACACTGTACTATTGTATTAGTTATCTATTGCCATGTAACAAATTAACCCCAACACTCATTGGCTTAAAATGGCCATGAATACTTATCTCTTGCAGTTTCTGTGGGTCAGAAACTTGAGAGTGGCTTGGCTGTGGGGAGAAATAACACAGGCCATGAACAGCAGAGGGTAAGACTCTTTGGGAGCCATCTTGGAAGCCCCTCTCCCCCCAAATAGTGCCCCTAAGACACTGAGCAAGTTCTTCTTCCTATCCATTCTCCCTTTCCCATGTGCAATATTGACTATAGCTGTGAATTCTGTTTCCCTGTCCATTCTCAAACAATTGATATTTTAGGTGACTATCTCTTGCTTCTCTGGGTCATTTATTTTTTGGAGGTGAGGGGCATTTCCCTCCTCTCCCTTTAAAGTTTATAAGATATGCCAGGTCCTGGCTATTTCTTAATAGCTCTTCCTATTACACAGTATAATTACTTACATTTGCTTTTCAAGTTAATAAAAGAATAGTTTTCTGATGTGTTCTTATACTTTATAGTCAATCCTGAAAAATATAAAATAATATAATAATACCTTAGATTCATGTTGGTCACGAATAGCTCCACCGTGGAACTTTCTTCTCCCTTCTTTTCCTCAGGCCTCTTAGCATCGTTATGTGGATAAGTACTGAATTAAATTAAATTGGAAACAGAGAGTATACACTACTTTTTTTTCAGAACTCACATGAGTTGATTTTTAAAAAAGAGAACCAAAAAGTAAGTAGAAGTCATATATGTTATTTGAATCATATAAGACAACCATAGACAGGTGTACTATTACAGCTCAATTCACTTTCTTTTCACTAACCATTTCTAATTAAAACTTCTCTATGGCCTAGTATGATTAGATCATTAAATTTCAGGTTATAGCAGGTCATATGAAGGCTTATCATCTATTAATAGTTCTAGTAAGCTGTGGATATACTGGTTGGCAACATTTTCTGAGAATTCTGCTTATTTATAGAACTTTTTAATTCACTCAGAAGTTTAAAACTTGAAATACTGTCTTAGGGAAGCATTTCAAAGTCTTACCAGTTATGCAAAGTGATTTCTTACTTTAAAGGCGAAGTTCCTTCTTATTAATAGAATTATATAGGTAATGGATCTAGAAGACAAATTATTTGTTTCACTTTCTATATTCCCAAAAAAGGAAATACGTTTCATTGGAATCACGCTAGATCTCTCCCCTGTAAAGCAGCTGTCCAGAAAACCAGAATTTATCAATAACAAACAGAGGATCCCCCGCCTCCACGGAGAAAAGAAATGAGCTCACTGAAGCAAGAAGGCCCCTGCTCCTCAGCTACAGTCAAGAGGCCCCACGCTTGCCAGGTCTCCCTTCCATTTTTCACCCTTCCTTTTCTTTTTTATTTTAAATAGACCATTTATTGGCTGGCCAGAACTTAATTTTCTCTAGAGGAAAAAAGCACTGGAGGTTAATTAAACTCTGGATTATGGGCTAAGCATGGTGGCTCACACTTGTAATCCTAGCACTTTGGTAGGCTGAGACAGGAGGATTGCTTGAGGCCAGGAGTTTGAGACCAGACTGAGCAAGAGAGAGACCCCATCTCTACAAAAAATAGAGAAAATTAGCTGGGCATGGTGGCTCGTGCCTAATAGTCCCAGCTACTCAGGAGGCTGAGGCAGGGGGATCGCTTGGGCCCAGGAGTTTGAGGTTGCAGTGAGCTATGATGATGCCACTGCACTCTCGCCCAGGTGACAGAGAGAGACCCTGTCTCAATCAATCAATCAATAAGCAAGCTTTGGTTTATGAGAACTCCTATTTTTTGCCCATTCTAACCAGAGGAGGAGAAAGACCAGAAGTGAAGATATAAAATCTGTAGGGTGGCTCAAAATTACATCTTTAGAGCTGCCCTGTAGCTCCCCACATTTGAGGATGGATTGTTATTTCTCTTGGCTCAGGGGAGGTTAACTTTTTTTGTGAGTAACATCCTTCTAGGAGGGCAGGAGACCTAGCTGTCTAAAAGTAAAAATCAAGAGTCTGGAAACCTGGGTCCCAGACTTAACATTGTCACTTAATCAGTTGTATGACTTCGTGCAAATCTTACAAATTCTCTCAACGTCAGATTTCTCATCTCATAAGTGAAAATAATCTCATGATATCAGGAATACCAAATGGAAAATGGTGGTGAAGGTACCTATTTAATTATAAAATATAGCACGTACCTATTATTATATGTATTTTTTTCAGGATTTGGTATAAATAGCAACACTTACCAAAAAGCTTTTCTTTTGTGAACGTGAAAAGCAACTTTAAAAATTTTAAAATCTTTTGTATAATAGAAATAAAAAAATATTCAGGACCTAGACCAATGCCTGCAAATTATATTAATATAAACTCTATTTCCTAACTACAAATTATCATTAAAAAAATTTCTAAAACTAGTGCATTTCACTCCGCTTATATTTTTTTGTTAGTTTTTCAAAGTAGAAAGAATTCTAGTACATCTCAGTTGTAGTAAGCTGATTAATTTGCCACTATGATGAAACACTATTGCTGAAGCAGTAGTCTTGTATTTTTTTTTTTAAATAAAGGATTCAGCTATTAAGGTTTTATAATTATTCTTAGTTTTTCCCTTGGAACATCTCTGACCCTACCACTCCAGCATGCACCGTGCCCCGGATTAGCTCTCTGAAAGTCTCCAGATGATCTCACGTCCTGGCCCAGGATGACCTTCCAGCTTCATCTGCAGTCATTTTGGTCCCCACATGAGGCCCATGCTAACCACACTGCAGCCGGTGTCCACTGTTCCCTGAACACATGTACAACTCTGGCCTTTGCTCATTTTATTGCTCGTCTTTGGAATGCTTTTCTTCCCTTTCCTCCTGAGCTCCAAATGTGTTCATCCCTCATGGTCCCTCAGGTACTCAATGCCAGTCAGTAAAGGAGACTGAAAAAAATGCATCTGGAGATGTAAGATTATAGAGGCTATGGGTGTTTCCAGAAGGGGATAATCAAAGAACAACATTGTTTAGGGGAAGAAGAAAACAAGGATTTAAAAAAGTCCACAGATGACTCGTCTCTAAAGAGCGTCTATACTCAGGATTTCCATCCCCCTCTCCCTCCTCTCTTATTTCTACTTTAGTCGGGCTTTTCCCTCATCACGCCACAGAAATTGCTCGCCAGGATCAATGGCCTCCATGCTGGGAAACCCAGTGGTCAATTCCCAGTCATCCTCTTACTCCAAAACCTGGTCCTTTTCATCTTGGTTGATAACTCCATCCTTCCAAGTGATCAAGCCACGAACCCTGCAGTCATCCTAGACACCCGTTTCTCTTGAGTCCCTAAGCCAGTGTGCTCTACCCCTCAGAATAGATCCAGAATCACCACTTCTCATCCCCTCCACTGCTGCCCCAGTGGTACCAGCCATCATTGTCATCTTTTGCCTGGACTCACAGTGTCCGTGTTTCTTCTCTTACACCCCCACGCCCCAGTCGATTTACGACACAGCAGCTGGAAGGAAACCTGTCAGACTACGCTGCTCCTTTGCTCCCCACCCCATTTCAGTCAGGGTAAAGTCAATGTCTTTCACATGGTCCACAAAGCCCAATGTGATCAGGTCTCAGCTCCACCTCCCTCCTCTCTACTCCCCTACTTGAGCCAGTCTGGGCTCCTGGCATTTCTTGAACATGTAGGCTGTTCCCTCTGCCTAGAAAGTGTCAGTAGCCATGTGGCCAACTCCCTCACCTCGTTCAAGTCGCTGCCCAACCCTAACCGTCTCCCTTACCTTGTGCTTTTTTTTTCCATTGTACTTGTGACTTTCTAATGCACTACATAATTTACTCATTTGTTTCTCCCTGTCAGAATGTCAGGTCAGTGTTCATTGATATATCCCAAATATCTACAATAGTGTCTGGCACACAGCAAATACTAAATATCTACTGAATGAAAGAATGAAAGACTCTTGAGAATAGAAGTTCCATGAAGTACTAAGGACCCAAGCTAATTTACATGGGTCCAGCAGCAAATGCATATGAAGAAACAGAACCACAGAGAAAAAGGAATGTACCTGAGCTTTTCCATTGCTAGCTATGGCCGCTCAGATGTACAAAAAATACATCTATTTGAAATACCTTTATTATTTTGTTATTTAAAATAAGACACTATGTAGGATACAGCTACATGAACATTTTAGGTGTCAATACATAAGGACCAGCACTAACCACTCTTAAGTATTAACAAATATTCAATAAATTGGCAGTTCTGGCATAACACCAGATCATATGCAATTTGAAAAAAGATAGCAAAAACTAGGTAGTAAACTGAAGTCAAATAAAAGCTAATCATTCACAAGCCCGTATGTTTTACCTTTTTGCTATAGTAGGCAGCAAATAAAAGTAAAATACATAAAACATTGTTAGAATGTATAATAAAAATATAAATAAATACAAATATAGTAAGCAACCAATACAGTAAAACTTAATATACGAGTAGTACATAAGAAGCATTTTTATATTGCTATAAATATGACTTTTGGCTTTAATTTTGGCATATTTCCACAGGTTTTTTTAAGGCAATTGCTGATTGCTTAAGCTTCTGGATATAGGCAAACATAAAATCATTTATTTATGGTTTTAAAATTGTAAGAGTTCTAAAACTAATGTACAATTGGAATGTGAAGAATAATTTTTTTTGGTCCACATTGCATATAAACCACCAAAAACTAAGAAGTAAAATTTAGTTTTCCCTAATCATATTTGGAATTATCTTGGCTTTCAAACATTGCAATCTTTAAAATGAACCAAAATATTCATTGATTTATCTAGTGAATCTAAGCACAGAAATTTAGTCTAGAATCCATTCTCTGAACATGGAATATTAAATCAACAATCTGTCTACTTATCTAAATTAAATCACACATATGTAATACATACATATATGCATATATTTTTAAAACTTTCATTATGATAAATATTGTAAGATAAAAATAAACCTACTTTACATAAGAAAATAGGCTGTATTAACATACCAGGTTTTGTAATGTAGGTTAACACTTATCTAAATGAAATATTATACTATAAATTCTAAATTTTAGAAACTAATGGAGTAGAGGAGGAGCTATCTAGATTATTTATATAAAGAACTCGCAGCTATTACACACTACTTCAGCAGTGGATTTATCTTTTTAATTATTTTGCTTAGTGTAATAATAAACTAAGTGTTCCCTTCCTAAGGCACAATGACTGGGCAATAGCAGGAAGGCGGCCTGGGAATGCACAGAGCAGCGGGGAAGGCTGCTGTTAGGAATGACTACATGCTGTGGATGACTGCGTGACCAAATACGCATATTTATTAATCTTACTTTCATAAACAAATATTTTCACCACAGCCTCACAAACAAAATGGCACGCTACCCTTTATAGCAGTCTACTAGTTATATACAATACCAGATTTAGAATGAGAAAGGCACGCTAGAAATGGGCTTTAAACCAAATGCATGTCCTTATGAAAACAGTAAAATTATTGGGAAATATAGATAATTTTGGAAAACAGAAATGCTTACAGTAAAGGCATATAGAAAATTAATCAACTAAACACAATTTCAGGAGTGAGAGTTATATTTACAGTTTTGAAGGAGACTTTATTTTTGTTTTTAATTGCAATGGCTTAGTGAAGTGGTAGAAACAGTAAATCACAGTTAAAAAATCAAAGTTCAACTTATACTTGGATCTCTACTGATTCTTTTTATATAATGATCATTTCAGTGGAATATTTAATGAAGACATTTTGTTTCTTTTAAATATATTATAGCAATTATATTTTATAAATTAAACATTTAAAATGTTTGAAAGCCAAAATAATGTTCATTAGGTGAGAAGCCCTATGTCTGTTTCTTTTTTTCAAATATTAGAAAACTTATTTGCAACATGGACAAGGTCATTCTGGACATGTACTTCAATACATATATGTCCCTAAGCCTGTGCCAGGAACCCAGAATGGATTTGCTAGAGACTAGACCATCAACCCCTGGGCTCAGGTCATGGCAGTCTCTTCCATTCAGTAGTGGACACAGTGCTTACCCACTGCCTGGCACATAGTAGATGCCAATGAGTATTACTGGAGACAGAAATCTCTACTCCAATGAAAGCTCTAGTTCTGCTGTGAAATAAGTTTTTTGTTTGTTTATTCAGGGATTCCTACTAGTTTGCGTAAAAACAAAACTGAAATTTAGTGAGCCATCAGAGGTATAGTAGACACCCCCAAATGTAATATACACACACATTATTTTTATCTTATAAAATACTATACCTTGTGTTAGAGATATATACTTTAGTGTTTATGGTTGAAATTTTATAATATCTTGACTTTGCTTTAAAATATTACAGCAAAAAATGTCTGTGAATAACAGATGCAACAGTGGCAAAATATTAATTACTGGTAGATCTGGGTGATAGGTACTTACAGGTTCTTCAGACTATTATCTGTACTGTGAGATTTGAAAGTTTCGATAATAAAAATAATTAATTGAGATAAATTTCAATAATAAAAATAGTAAGCACAAAATAAAGATATTTTCAACTGCCAAAACTACTATATAAGATCATAGGTATTTTGCAAAGATCTGCACAAGACTACTTACATGACATTGTTATAACAGTGAAAAGTTGTCAATCAATAGGGGACTAGTTAAATGCAGTACATCCATATACAACAAAATGCTCTGCAAACATTAAAAAAAAATTGTCGAGTGAAAAACAGGAGGCTTCACAGCAGAAAGCGGAGCCTGATTCCACGCTCATAGGAGTGAGTGTGAGAGACATCTGGAAGAGTGTTCATCCAATGTTCAGAATGGTCATTTCTGCAAAGACGAATTGCGGATACTTTTTCACTTTTTTCTTGAAACTGCTCTGTATTACTAAAACTTTTTACAGGAATATATTAATTTTATATTGGGAGGAAACTATTTTCTATGATGATTCCTACAATTTTTCTCATGTTATTCTTTCTAGCTGATAGAATGATTTCTTAACTTTAAAAATTGTGTCAAGTCTTAAGTAATTTGGTGGGAAAGTGTTATACTTCTAAAACAATATTTTTATTTCTAAAAATGCAAATAACATTTTTAAGGCACATACATTTTTTTCCTCAACCATCTACTTAGTGCATTAAAATGTAAGATGTCAAAAACTACATAAAACACAACATAATCTATACAGGAATAGACTTAAATATCCTTTGGTTAATTAAAATCAGGCTGAAAATTCTATTAGTTACAGGAAAAAATAGCATTTGGAAGAGAAAAGAAAACGTTTTCTAGTTAGTTCTTAAAGAATTTGAATTGAAAGTATTCCAATAGTTCTATGTAAAAAAAGTATTTGTGGATATTTTAGCAATATGTTTGTTCTTAGAAAAGAACAGATGGCAGAATGGAATAAAATGTAATTTCCAGATGCATGGTTTTATAAATTCAGTGCCGTGGACTCAGCATTAAAGCTCAAGTTTAAATTTAGCCGGCACTGCAGCACTTTTAGAGTAAAATTTAACTTAACGATTAACCTTTGAAACATTATTTAAGGTTTATTACTTTGGGAAAGAGTCTCAAGATGTAGGTACGGAGGAGCTGTCTGAACATTCTATCCTTAGGCAGTCTGCTATTGCTGTATACTCTTCCTAGCCCTGTCACCCTGCCCCTCACCTCCCCGGTATTTCTTAATTAGTATGTTTCTAGATGGTCTTGGGCAAATCATTTAAATCCCTACTTAGGGGGTTTAAAAGTCTAGCATACAATGAATATCCCCAAATTAAGAAAAAATTTTACCTGGTTCCTAGAAGAACCGGACTGTGCATTATGGACAGTATTGGCATGACACTTGTTTGAAGTTTTTGAAGACTCCGGACATGATTTCCTTTTAGACCTGTGGGCTGTTCTGTTTACTATCAACCTGGAATCACTTACATCAACTTCTTTAGCTTGATTTGCTGATTGCTGCTGTAGCACTTGGGGATATTCTGTTTCTGCATCTGATTCAAAAATGTGTGGTTTTCTTTCTAGTTTTAGTGACTCATGGCCCCTCCCTAAAATTTGTGTTATACATTTGCTTGTTAAATTCTCTTTTCTATTCACTTGGAAGTCAACAGTACTTTTTATCACCCCTAAATTATTTTTCATATGAAATACTGCACTATTAGATAGCTGTTTACTTTCATTTAAACTCACAGTTGATTTTCCATTAGAAGAGGGAAATTTTGTCATATCTTCACAGAACTCAGCATTTTTTTCTTGCAGAAGTCTGGAACTCTTTTGATTTAAATTTTTAGCATGCATCTGAATGTTACTACTAGATCTTTTTTTTACAGCTGGACCTAAATTCAGTTTGTCATCCTGGATCATACTAGTTTTAAGTGAAAACAATTTAGATTCTGTAACAACATGCTGTTTTCTTTTCAGGTTGCCAAGTGCTGAGATATTTTCGTTCATCTGTAATAATCTATTTTTGAAAACTGGTATGAATTTAGGGGTGATGTTATTTTGGGAGCTAAGATTTGTATGTTGAACTTGAGTATTTTCTCTGTTGGGCTTTAATGCTTTCAAATGTACTTGTGGTACCTTGTTAGACAGGGATTTCTTTCTGCCCTGAACAGACTCTGGCTGGCGAGACAGAGCTGAGAAAATGCCTGACTTGGGCTGACTGACCGAAAGCTCCCCCTTGTGGCCTGCTGCTGCTGAACATGGTAGAAGACTTGGAGCCAAGGTAGGTTTTATGGAAGCAGCTTGAGTCAGAGACATCCTGAACATTTTTTTAGTGGTCAAATTGGGTGGCTTGACTTTGTTTTCCTGAAAGGATAAATATTAAGAAATTTTAAAAATTAAATAATGTCCTTAATGGAAAAGAAATAAAATATACAATATCTTCTAAATAAAAATATAAAGTGACACTATCATATACAGAATAGGTAAAGAAAAACAAAATAAAATTGGCCTTCTGGTGGAAATATGTACCTTTTTTATGGTTTGCATTCTTCTTTAGATACCATCCTCTCAAGATAATATTTTAAGATTAAGGGCATACTCTACAGTCACATGAATTATTTATAAAAACTGCACACACAAGTACCCACTATCCTCCAAACATGCTCATGCTGCTGTCCTGCTCAGATGGATGTCCCCCTCTTCTCTCTCTGATCAAGTTGTGTCTTCCTCTAAGACCTCAAAGTCCCACCTCCTCTGAATCCTCCACCAGGCAAAGTAGCATAATGTGACTGTTTCTCTCAACTCTCCAAGGATCTGCTATCAGTTAAATACCATTTGTCACAAAAAATAACACAAGATGAGCACTCGTACCTTTTAGTGCACATGTTCCATCTCCCTAAGTTGATACTAGATTCCAGGAGGGCAAGGACCATGACTTATTTATTCTTATGTCCTTCAAAGTTACTCACAAATACTTGGTGAAAGACATTAAATTAATGGAGGAGGTGGCTGCACCTACACTAGGCCTTTGGCAATGAGTGGGGTTTCGACTACAGGGCAGGGGCTGTCTGTGTCTTAATCATGTTTATTTTTTCATTGCCTACCACGGTACCTGGTACCTGTAATTCAGCAAGTATTCGTCAAACAAACTTGTCAGAAAATAGAGAGCCAAGTGTTTATAGTCTTTTTTTATTTTAAACTATGGTTAATATAAAATTTAGCATTTTAACCATTTTTTTTTGAGACAGTCTCACTGTGTTGCCCATTTTAACCATTTTTAAGTGAACAATTCAGTGGCTTTAAGTAAATTCACCACTGAACTTGTGTTATGTAACCATCATCACTATGTATTTCCAAAACATTTTCTTCATTCCAAACAGAAACTCTGTACTCCGTAAACAATAATCCCTGTTTCCCCTTCCTCCCAGCCCCTGGTAACCTCTATTCTAGTTTCTATTTCTATGAACTTGCCCATTCTTAGGTACCTCATATGAGTGGAATCATACAATATTTGTCTTTTTGTGTCTGGCTTATTTCACTAAGCATAATGTTTTCAAGGTTCATCCATGCTGCAGCATGTATCAGAATTTCATTCCTTTTTATGGCTGAATATTCCATTGTATATATGTGCCACATTTTATCTTTTCATCTGTTGATGGAAAGTATTAATAGTCTTTTAAAATACTTACCTATTGAGTCCTAGTGTCTGGAAAAGAGTGATATGTGGCAATAATCTGAAATGTTGGAACGTGGAATTCTTTTCTCACCCTACTACATCGAAGACAGTGATTCAAAGTTTGACAATTTTTTTAAACTGCTATGAATAATATACAAACCAAAATACTTGGTTTTTCTCTCTCCTGCTGGAGGCTCAATTGTTGAATGGGGTTGAGAGGAGAATGGAGAGAGTTTTGGGAGATCAGAGTTATAAACAGGCACAGGAAAAGTAAGAGACTGATCCAGTTATCTATTAGGCGTAACAAATTACATCAAAATTCAGTTGCTTAAAAGCAGTAATCATTACGTTATCATCTTTCATTATTCTTGGGGTTGGCTTGGCTTAGCTTGGGGTCTCTCATGTTGTGTGGTTAGATGACTCTGGTGCCAGAGTCACCTTGGAGTCACTTCCTCATTCACTTGTGATGGTTGATGGTAGCTGTTGGCTGCAATACCCATAGGTAGTCTCTTCACATGTCAGGGATCCTTCACGGATGGCAGTGGGATTCTAAGAACAAATGACCCCAGAGAGACCTGGTGGAAGCTGTTTCTAATCACCTAGCCTCGCAGTCACATAGCATCACTCTGCCACAGGGCTGCCTAGACTTAGAACAGAGACCCACACCTCAGTGGGAGGAGGGCTGTCACTGGCCAGAAGAGCACGTAGGGTAGGCAATCTTGTGGCCACTTTGGAAAATGCAGGAGATGTCACGGGGCAGTCTGTCTCTAGCCAGAGCCACGTGCTCTCTCACTACCTGCAAGCCTCCAGTGTTTACAGCACCAGTGGCCCACAGAAGGGCTGGTGCACTTTGCAAAGGAGCTGTGTACAAACCTGGTTTAGAGAAGCTAAAGAGGAGATGTGGCAGGAGCTGAAGGAGCTATGGCCAACTCCTGGTCCATACCGACCATGCGTGCCACGGTTCCCAGTGAGTGTGCATTGCAGTGGCAGCCGCGCAGACTGGAGCATCAGCATGGCTCTTACTTCACCTCCACTTTCCCCATTATGTGCCACCCTAAGCCAGAACTATATGGAGAAGGGAATTCATGGAAACATATTTCTAGAATACTTAAGTTGACATAATAGAAAGTTGCCATAGAGAACAATACTCCTCCACCTTGACTATTCTTAGGAAAAGCGGGAAGTCCCCAAGAAAATACTGGGCTAGGTTTGAGGGTGATGCTGAAATAGGCGAATGGCGCGCCTTTCTTGTCTGAAGATTTCTCAGATTGGAGGCTTACCATGCCACTGGGACAAGATGACACCTGTCTTAGTTTGTTTGGGCTGCTATAACAACATACTAGAAACTTGGTAGCTTATACACAACAGAAATTTATTTCTAACTGTTTTGGAAGCTGGGAAATCTAAGGTCCAGGGAGATGTTTCTTGGGCTTCTTTTATAAGAGCACTAATCCAATTTATGAGCACTCAGCCTCCTAATACTTAATCACCTCCCAAAGGCCCCACCTTCTGATAGCATCGTCTTGGGGGTTAGGATGTCAACACTTGAATTTTGGAGAAATGCAAACATTCAGACCAGAGCACACCCTTCTCTAATTGCCTGTATTTTCAGGGAGCAACAGAAGAAGACCCAGGCAGTTTTCATGACCCTCAAAGAAGGAATACAGAGGCTAATGGAGGAGTAATTGCTGGCTTATTGCCCTTGATATTGCTTGGCTGAGT
>CAUYSK010074869.1:0-56147 GCA_963575035.1 Avahi laniger
CTTAGTTTGTGGAGGAATGTGAGGCAAAAACAACCTCTCTCAATCTTGCAAAGCTATCGTTATTTATTTTGTTTCCTAAGCATCTTCTTCTAGATTGCCCTTCCTGAGAGTTTTGTAAGAGCATTAGGGAAAATTTTATCTTGACGCTCACTTCACAGAAATCCTTGTAATGGGCAAATCTCTCTTTCCCTTCACTTTACCTAATTGTAAAGCAAGCTAGTCCAGCAGGAGGCGCTATAACAGGAAACACAAACCACGATTATCATTGGCTGTGGAGGGTTACAAAATACTTTCTTAAAAAAATGACAGTTGATGTGCTCTGTAGTCACTAAACAATAGATTATATTTAATATGATCAGTGTAGGCTTTTGTTTGACAACGTTCTATACAGTCATTGGGTTCAGGATCAGGTTGCTGGGATCGAGAGCACATTCTTCACTCACTCGGTGTTTCTCAGAACTTTAAGTGACATTTTAGTGCTGGGGTAGGAAGCCAACTCAGATATGATTAATAATCTAATTCCAGATTCTCTTATTTGAAAAAAAATACTGGTCATGAATAATCAAATTGAATATATTTAAGGAAACAGAGAGGAGGGAAAAAACAATCACCCGTAACTCAGCCAGTCTAATACAGCCACTATTAACAATGTCAGGGCACGACTGCCAGAATCTAACCTCTGCCTGTCTCTGTATCGTTGCATCAGGGTACACCAACAATTTCGTACTTGGGTTTTTGCTCTTAAGCTGGCATTCTATTATAAGCATTTATCTAACTTTACTGCACAGCTGTCATTATCATCATTTTTAATGGTTATATCATGGTGCATTGATTGTATAAACCAAAATTTAATTAACCCTTTATTTTTGGACTTTTGCAATCACCCAATTACCTGAGAATGTAAGTATTCTGACACACTCTATAAATATTAATACTAATATATGTTTTGGCATCACTATACCTGACACACTGTTATTTATTGATAATTAGGTACATAGTTGAGGGCAGAAGTAGGGGGCATGTATTTTAATTCTGGTTTAAATCATGCAGTTTAAATCCAGGTGGGAAAAGGTAATGAATTCTCAGATAGGAACCTTCTGCACACACTCCCTAATGCCTTTTCAAAGATGGTAAACAGAGATGTGTGCAGTCTTTGTCTCTAAAGGTTGTCAAAAAGAAAAAAAGGTATGTGTGTCAGAGATAATGTTTGTTATTAATACATTTCACGAGAATCGTTTTTATTTTTTTCATTTTTAATGTGCATTATCAAAAAGTATATGGTAACATGAAAATGACTCAGAAACCCAGAATAGGGGGGCGGGGGAAAAAAAAAAAAAAGAAACCCAGAATATGGTGGAAGCATTTCCTGTTCCTTTTTCTCATTCGCCGGCACCACCTGTAGGAGTTACTGTATTAGGAAGTCCCCAAATTCAAAATGGGTTGATTTCCAAGCATTCCAAAATAGGCTAGCACAGAGTATCAGGGACACAGATTGCCATGGGCATGTGTGGATTGGTGGATGCATGTTATGTATACACAGTGTGTAGGTTATTGTGGATTTATGGATGTTTGTGTGTGTATGAAGGGCACATGTATAGATAGATATGCGTGTATGTGTATATATCACATACCACACACATACATAATCGGAGAGATCTTCTTCTGTGTTATCACCTAAATATATTTTATCTGCTTCTTAAAGGTCATCTCAGCACCTTCTTGTTCAGAACTTGTTATCCCTGGATTGTTGTTTCATACACATGGTTTTACATTGCACGGTGTCCACATTAAGGAGGTATCCTGAGACAAAGTCCTGTCTGAACTTAAGGTCAGGAACAGTGTTATTTTCCTAAGCAATCCACTCTGTTTTTACCTTACACACATTGTGAACTGTATTGCTTATCAGGATTTCCATTTTGCACTGGTTACTAGAAAGCTCAGGGCCAAATGTGTCACCTTCTCATGGCAAGCATGCAGGTCATTCTCATATTCCCTGCTTACAATTTCCTAAGTACTACACCATCTTTGGTGAATGGTTTTACTCAGAGAATATACATTACATAGCTTACTTGTAAAATAAAAAGACATTAAGATGAAAAACTTACAGGGTGCTGTAGAATATATGGTTGAGGTTGCATCCAAGAAGGACTTTGCACCTAGGAAAGGGAGGATTTGGAAAGAAATATTGATTTCCATTGTAATGCTTACCTATTTCTCTAGAACTCTTTTTAATCATGCTAAAAATCTACAGAAAGAAAATAAGGAAACAATACTATCAATGATTAAAAAGATTAAGGCAGTTAGAGTTCTTGGCAAACTGGTCACTCTGAATGGAATGAAATGATTATTTAGAAACAATTTCTATCTGCCCACTCAAGAACTATTTACTGAGTTTTAGGCACCAAAGAGAAAAAGGAGAGTAAGACATGGGCCCCACCCTCAAGAAATTTACTGTCTAAGCAAGGGAGACAAACACAGAAACCACTCAAATAAATTAGTGAAATGTACTACAGTCAAGGTATGAACTAGGTACTTCGGGAACACAGATGAATGAGAATTCCAGCACATCTTATTATATGCTAACACTTAAAGTATTATTATGTGCTTATTTAATAAGAATAACCAAATTCAATCTCTCTTTGATACCCAGAATGTTAGGTTTCAGAAATCTTGTACAATGGTCAGCAATTTCTAGTTAGTGTGGAAAATAAAAATCTGAAATTCAGATTTAGGAAATTAAACTTTAGTAACTAGATTTTGACATCTACAGTCAAAAGGGCATCCACACAGCAAACCCTCTGAAATGAGAAATAAGACACGAGAGTCAGGTGTCGTGGCAGGAAAGAAAGCATGTGTAGTCTGCCACTTAAGAGGAAAACTTATCAGTCCATTTCTTGATGCCCAGAGCTTTCCAGAGTCTATGTAATTTTAAAATAAGTTTTGGTTTCTAATTCTTAACAACAAAACCCTCTTGTATTTTATCCCCTATTGTTAACTTCAGAGATTCTATAGAGAGGACATGGGGAAGAGTCATGGGGGAAGAATGTATTGTGATTTACCTTGATAGCAGAGCCCCGATACTTGTTTTCTCTGGTTTCCTTTGCCACCTAAGGCAGACCAAAGTTAAGTGCTTCTGCCTTGTTAACATTTCAGTTATCTGGACTGCAGCCTTTTCCCATTGGGGCACTGGTGGTTTCTTGCAGATGCCAATTTCTCAAATCCAATTGCATAAGCATAGGGTGGTTTAGTGCAGGACCCTCACAAGGATAAATCACGGGGAGGTGAGCAGCTCCCTACAGACTCCAATTTGGGCCAGATGTCCCCATTTTTTATATGCTTCAGTGGCCTTAATAATCTCATAGCTTATAGCATTATAGGGTCAGGGAGCTATGATATCTAATCCAATTTTCTTTCTTAAGCAGCAAATCAGCTGCTTTCAATTTCTAGTCCTCAATTTTCCCTAATTATAAAATGGGAATAATAATTTATGTTCTATAAACTCTTTACCGTTGGTTCTTAACCTCTCTAGGGTCATGGATCCCTTTGAAAACCTGAAGAAAGAAATAAACCCTTTCCCCCCACTCACAACTAATTGCACATACACAAGCAAGCAACATTTTGCAAACAACTTAAGGCGATCACAGATCACTTAAAGCTCATTCAATGAGCCTACTGGGTTTTTGAACATATGGGGTTAAGAATCAGCTCAAGAGGCTATGGCATGAGTGTCAGGCTGATGGACTAAAATTCCACCTGTATCTCAGAGAAGTAAAGACTGCCCAGAATAGGAAATCGGGCCTTTGAGATAATATGTTGTTTCCTTCCACTTAGCCATATCAAATCTATTACCAACACTGGTCTCCTAATTTTTTATGCTATGAAATGATTCTGTGATCGAAATGCACGTTGCTTTTATATTAAAGAGGGAAAAAGAGGTCATGGAGCAATGCTTTGAGAGCTGTAATATCTATGCCAACATAAATGCAAATTAGTGTGTACAATCTTTCATTTGCCTGAGAACAAGCTTACATTTGTCCCTATTTTTGGTGCCATGTAAATGACAGAGGTTTCTAAGTTCAGATAGTTAAGAAAGAAGACTACCTATTAATAGCAGACATAGGAATTGTTATCAGGGAAAATGTACTAGAGCAGATCTCACTGAGTCTTACACAGGCAAGGACAAGGTAGGAATCCTAAGTCCAAAACAATTGAAGAGGCATTAAATTAGTGAATACTATGCCCAGCAGATTGAAGCGACAGAGTAAGTGACATAACAACCCAGAGAGAATAAAGAAAAGAAAATGAGTGGCAACTCAGGGAAAGGAGGACTAAAGAACCTAACAGCTGAGGAAAGCTGTGAATGCCACTTTAAAATTTCAGTTTTAGCACATCTAATCACTTCTGTTATTTAAGGCCATTTTTATGTTTTTAGACAGAACCAGCTTCACGATATTGTTTATGTCGACCAAACCATTATTTTAAAAGTATAATTAATATACTCTTATTATGAGCCAACTAATCCTGTGTATTAATGATGATAATCATAGCTAACATTTATTGAGTGCTAATGAATTTTCCAGATACTGTGCTGTGCTGAGCTCTTTACACACAGTCTCATTTAGTTCTTATAACTTTCTCAAACCTATGAGATAGAAACTATTATTATCCCCATTTTAAAGATGAGGAAATTGAGGCTTACAGAAGTAAAATAACACAGTTATTAGATTACATACTGTAGTCCCTTAACCCCAGAAATCAGGATTACAACATTTAATTCAATTGTTTTAAAAACAAGAATATGCAAAAATTTTGTTTAGCCACACAGGATTCCAACAGTCAACAAAAGAGAACTCTCCTTCCGCATGTCTGTAATGGAACTCCATTATAATGTTCCTGGTCTAGGCCAGGGCAGTAAACATGTTACAAGTACTCTGATACAGGGGTGGAAATGCACGTACACCACTGTGTTCATGAAGAACAGAAGCTACCCCTGCAATAAAACCAAGTCAATATTATTACAAGGTGTTTAATGAGATTTTAACTTGGGAATTTATTTTAAGGTAAAGACTCTTCACAAAATAACCTAAATAGGAAGTCACTTCTTTCTTCCTTTCTTTATTGTCTTAAATGTCATCTGCCTTGCTCATTTAATGCTACTTAATAGAGACACACCTTTGTGTATTAGCATGTTTACTTGTTCTTTCATTAGTTCCCTCTGATAAATAAACAAAAGCAAGAGTACAAACCTACTCTGTATTCTACCTAATGACAATTAACTTAAGTTTCAATTTTTGGGACACATGGTATCCAAAAGCAGGGCCCGCTGGTGAAGGAAATGTTTGGGTTCAACCCAATTCCAAAATGCTATGATTCCAAGGACTGACAGCTGACAACCATTTTCCCTTGCTTTACATTCTCCTATACATAAAAGTAAAATCACTCTGCCAAATAAAAAGCAGCTTATTCTAAATAGGGTATCCAAGCTGCACAGCATTTGATTTAAATTTCATTATCAAAGTTCAAAATTTTAAGACACATAAAAATGTAGCAGAGATTCATGGTCCACGAGTTGCCATACTGCTGATGAATCCTAAAGGTACAAACCTGGTAGGCAGATACAGGAGATGCAATATAGGGTGTAATAGAAGTTTGAGTGATCATTCGGTTTGTAGCAATACTGTATGGTGAAGGATAAAATCTAGAACAAACACAAAAGCCTTTATTAAGTAATCCTTTCAGTAGAATAATTCATGGAACAAATGTCTGATATTTTCACCTTCACATTTTCTCTCAAGCCATTACGCATTTTCCTTAATGACATACCCGTTCTGTATAGCAGCTGTAGTTGGGTCATAAGTAAGTGTCATTCCGGCCTGTGGGAAAGAGAAAGAAATATAAACATTCATCTAGAAAGGCACAATTTAAAAATTCCATTTCAGCATAAGACAGTGATAGTTTAGTAGCATTTGATAAAACTGGGAGTTTCTGTTAGTCAAATATACTATAAACTAAACATGAGAATTAAGCTCTAGACCTGTGCTGTCTCATATGCTAGCCATTAGCCGCATACAACTATTTAAAATTAGATGAAAAATTCAATCCCTCCAGCATACTAACTACCTTTCAACAGCTCAGGTAGCCACATGTGCCTAGTGGCTATCGTTGGACAGTGCATATTCAAGAATATTTTTCCCATTCTTGGACCAGTACGTTATTATTGTTTTTTAAATAACAATTCATGGAAAATAAATATGGGGAAATGGAGGCCCAACATTTTATTTGAGGGTTTTCTTTAAATTGAAGGTTTTCTTTAAATAAACTATTCAAAATAATGAACCAAAATAACTAAAAACACCCAACTTAATGATAAATATACTATTTATTCTAATAATGTTATTTATGATAATCTTTGAATATTAAAAATGTAAACCGTTTTAAGAAAGAATGACATTAAAAAAAACCTCCAAAACACTTGTGTATTTCTGATAGCAGTTTAGAATGTTCTTTTACTTTATGTGTAGCTAGCTGGTAAACATAGCTGTTTCTACCAACTACATGTTCATCTGGAGAACCATTATTTTCCATACATATTGGGAAGAGTTTTAATTTGATGTCACTTGAATTATAATGTATTAGCAGGAAGGTTTAATCCTGGCACCTATTTCAGATGGGTGGCAGCCAAGTCAAGATGTCTTCTGTGTAGCTTTTCATGTGAGCTTTCATGGTTACATGCCCCAACTAAATTTTCAAGAAAGGACTTACAAGTCTCACCTCTCCTTCTCTGTGCCATGGCCTTCCGTTAGGGATGTATTTGTTTGGGTTCTGTCTCTTCTTCTGTCCTCCATCAGCAAACTTACACAATAAAGGTTCTGTAGGAACTGAGTAAATGGGGAAAAATAATATGAAACCACAGTTATGTATGTGTGCAGATGACAACACGTAACTGAATTTCTTTTTTAGTAGAAGCAATGTTGGTGTTTTAAGGGAATTCATAGAATATTTTAAAGCAAAAGCGTACTCAGAACCTCATAAAATTATCCGCTGGTGAAAAACACAGTACAAAATAACACACTAATATTGTTATTTCCAAATGGGAGTGTAATGAAAACATTTAAAGAACCATTCGGAGGAAGGAATGGAATCTTCTGCTCCAACTCTGTATTTTAGGTGCAGATACACTTTTTATTTGGGGTCCTCCCCAATTCCACCTCTAGACTATCATGAAAATAATCTTCAAATGTAAACAGGACTGTGCCATCCTCCCCTTCCCCAATGTTAAATGTTCCCGTAGCTTGTTTATAATTTCTTAGAGAGACTGTCACTTTTCCCGGTAGAAAACAAGCCCTCTTTATATTGCTCCCACATATTTTTATCCATAGCATTTATAACAATTTGAGTGTAGTTACTGGTTTGGTGTCTGTTTACTCCCTCTAGAATGTAAATCCCACGGGGGCAGTGCCATTGTTGGTTTCTTTCATCACTGTATCCTCAGTACCTAAGTGTCAGTACTTTATAGGTGCTTATTACACCTTGGTTGAATCCATGAATATAAACAGGTCTCACTTGTTTATTTTTGGGATACAGCAGTAAAGAGAGCTGTTGTGAGAAAGCTGAAAATGCTTGCCCACCCTATTTAAAGGTTTTTCTGTGCCTTTAATCATCCTGCTGGGTGTTGCTTTACTATATATCCAACTCACAAAATAGTCCAAAGAAAAATCCAAGAAATAAAACAGAAAAGCAGAAGATGTAGAGGCTATTTTAAAGGATACATATTCGTTAGACTTAAAAAGAAAAAAAAAGGCGACAGACAACACAATAGGCTACCAGTGTGACTTTTCCTTTTCTTTGCTTTTCTACAATGGAAATAGCAGTGTATTCCCGAAAAGCTGTGCATTTTTATGTAAGTTTCTAGTTAATGTAATAAAGGAAATCACACCTTCCTGTCTGGTTCCCACATTCTGCCCTTTGTCTACTATAGAACCATGATTACTACTTTCAAGTTCTGTTTCAAAGTTAAATAGCCATGAAGAGAAAAATATTGCTTGTGGAAAATTTACTCCTTTCTCCTTTGCCTCTTATTATCCTAATTCATCTCTTATTTTATATCACTATTACCCACCCACTAATGACAGGGTGGAAGCAACAGTGTCTCTCAACACTTCTCTGCCAAAAAGCAAAACAAAACAAAAACCCAACTGTAATTCCTTCTCGGTGAGCTGTCTAGGCTGTTGTTTGGCACTCCTTTCTTCCCTCCCCAGTGTGAACCACTCCAGAGAGATGGGCTGGAATATGAGCTCACCTTTGAATGGCAACTGCACTATGGGTACCAGGACTTAAGAGCAAAAATGTTAGGTGTCCGGTAAGACTATCAAGGAGCCTTGGCGCTACCACCCACAAAGGGGCCCTTTGTTTACCTTCTGATGGAACCCCTTCCCCCTGCTTTCCTGAACAAGGAACTGCCATTTAAGGCAAACTGGGTGTGATGGGAGATGGACTAGGGCCACATCCCAAACTGTAGATGAATAGTCTATTTGTCTTTTCAGAAAAAGGTGTTGAGTTTTTGGGAATTTCTACCTTTACCAATAATCATAGAAAGTAAATAAATAGATGTAACAAGGCAAGAGGGCTTTCTAATCACTAAGGACACTTTTATTTCTATAGTCAAACCATGAAAAGATGGATAGAAACCAGGGCTGAAAGAATATAGCATCCAAATGAAGGAGGAAAAGGGCAAACCTTTCCGAGAGTCAAGACTTACTTTATACCCAGAATTTCCTAAGTTACTAGTCATTCTCGCCTTTGAAGGCAACCAAAACAATGCTGCCTAAAATGCCAGCACTGAGGCCCGGAGTGGTAGCTCATGCCTGTAATCCCAGCAGTTTGGGAGGCCAAGGCAGGAGGACCCCTTGGGACCAGGAGTTCAAGACCAGTCCGGGCAACACAGTGAGACCCAGGAGGCTGAAGCAGAAGGAGCCCAGCAGTTCAAGGTTATAGTGAGCTAGGATCGTGCCACTGCACTCTAGCCTGGGTGACAGAGCGAGACCCCATCTCTAAAAAAAAAGTACCGCACCGAAACTCCCCTCATTCTCCTGGGTCAATGTGCAAGCATATACGTGTGTCCAGCTAGAAGGTGTGGTGCCGGGGGACACCTCACCTTGACATCTAAGGACGAACCAAGAACTCAGATGAGAAAAGCCAAGATCCTACTCTCCACAGATCTAGAAAGGTCCTTACAGCATTGAATGTTTCATCCAATGACATGTGAGGTGAGATTTTGCCTCCATAAAACCCCACAGGGCAAGAGAAAGTATAATAAATTCTGTGGTGCTGGCACTTCGTGGGGCTTCACTGTGAAAAGACACTTTTATCTGGAGGGTTTTATATAAACGAGCTACTGGATTGAAATTTAAATTTTTCTTTTTTTGAAAAAGAGGTTAGTTGGCTCAGGTAGCGATGTGAACAGATCATTTTCCTCCATTAGCATAATTTCTTTCGGAGAAAGAAAGTGACCAGGTTGGACTCATTCTGGAAGCTCACCCCTGGCCACCTAAGCAGGCAGGTGTGAATGAAAGCAGTGAAGTAGCAAGACCCTGATGTGCACTGAAGCTCTACACTTGCTGAATGTCCAAGCACCCCTCTCTGTGGATGAGGCACTTCTAATATATTTTCATTCATCTAGACTCTGACCTGTCAAAGAAAAAGAAATCTCAGGTGACAATAAAGCCTGCTAAAAATGTATAATGATGAGGTAAACATCAAATGGTAATGACATGTTTGCAATTATATCAGTTAAAATGAAACAAATGGAAGGATGTAATTGAATCTTTCAAAAATGAATTATATTTACTACATGATTTTGTGCTGTCAGTAAGATACTTTTTTCCCTCTAAAAGCAAAAAGGTAAGTACTTAAAACAGTCTGTACACTGGCAAGTGTCCCATATCTTAGAAAAATAGGCTTATTTTAAAAAATTATAACCACTAGAAATGACACATTTTTTAGATGGTTGCTAGCTCCTTGTTTCAGGGACATAGGATTGCCCCAGTATTTCATGTGAAGCAATGTAAATTCCTAATAGCTTCTTTCCTCTATTAAAATTCTTGTTGGTCTATTTATTAGTTGAAATTTTTATTGAATGTCTACTCTGTGGCAGGGCTGGGGATACAGTGGTAGATAAAGCAGGGTTCTTGCCTCATTGGGGCTTGACGTTTACTGGGGAAGAGAGTGTACCCATCTTATGAAAACTCATTTAGTCACTTATGGAAGAGAGTACTGTTTTTAGAGTACTCAAGTGCTTTTGATGCAGAAAGCTGTATTTCTTTTATAATCATTTCTCCATTTACTTGATGACATTATGAGAAACAGCATCTCCCTATATGTTCTTAAAGTTTTACTTATTACAAGATTTGTCCCATGAAAGCAAATTATGAAAAGATTTAAGAAATTTCTAGGTATTTTAAGTGGCAAAAGGGCCTGACTTATTTTCTGGCATCTCTTGAGAGCCAGGCTAAGGTAACAGCATTCCTGGATTCTCCAATGTGCCCTCAACAGGGCTTTCAGAGGCGGATGATCTTTTACGAATGTCTGATTTCGTGGTACTAACAATCCCCTCTAAGAGACTATGAGCCACATGGTGATGCTTATGATGACTTCCAGCCCATTATAACTAACACGGTTGTAACACCAAACATTAATATTTTCCTTACCTATCTTCTGAAGCTCAAACTCTACAGTAATTTGGGCTCGAATGTCTTTCCTTGATATTCACACTAAAAATCACTTCCACAGGGCCTGATGTGAGCAAGCATTGCAGCTCAGGGTTGGATCTCCTACAAGTCCTCCTCCAGTATCTTACCAGAGGGCCTGGAGCTCTCTGCAGTTTGTAACAGGACGGGCCTTTTCCTCGGTGTGCTCTAACTGAGGTCTTCTCCAAGCTTTCCCTAGACGCTCACAGTGATAACAGCTGGAGGAGCGACTCCTTCCAAACTCCCATTTTCTAGTTAAGCAGTATTTTACCCTAATCAACATTCTGTAAAACGTAAACTGCCCTTGATAGATGCTTCTCCATCCGCTGTGGAAAACTAGTCCACTCAGCAACTGTAATTAGCTTTCTTTCTGATAATGCTGGCTACTTTCAAAATTCCTCAACTAACAACATGCAAGGAACTATCTGTGTCTCTTCTTCTAAAAAATTTCAACCTATGGATCCAATAATGATTATCCACTTTTTATGCACACAATATCGTTTCCTGTTTTCTAACTGAAATTTGTTGCCCTACTCCACCAACAGGCAGAGCTACAGTGGATGTTCTTCTATGGATGTTCTTCCTGCCATGACTGTTTTAATGAATTCTGATTTCTCCTCCTGTCCTTTACATAGTGTTTCCATCCTCCACTCAGTGTGATGACAGCATAAACAACATTTGCAATATATTCATGCGTTAGCTTTGTGTCGGCTGCGTTTGATTTTTCTTCTTATCACAATTCTTCCTCACCTCATTTGCCAGCCCACCAAAGAAGGGATGTGTATTAGTAAAATAATGAATTCAACAATATTAAAGTTATGTTAAATAGAAAATAAAAAATACCCCCATCAGCCCAATATAAATATCTTAATATTCTATATTTGCTACTTTTCTAAGTCTATGTAGATACATTCATTTTTCATATTTGCAATGAATGATAGGTCCTCTTCTACCATTTATACTGTGGACCTTTCCCTATCTTGTTATAGAATCATTTGCTTAATGGTTACGTAGTGTTCTATTTGAAAAGAGGTCATGTACAATTTCCTCACCATCCTAACTAACACTGTAAGAGCATCTGTGTGTGTACCCTACTTATCTTTTAAATTCCAGAGCCAACTGCTGTAGTAGGGGTTGTACTATATGGTGGTCAGAATACTGCCTCAAGATTAATTTCCATGGGCTTAAAATCTGGCTTTGCTACTTACTAGCTAGTGACTTGGGGCAAGTTATTCAATGTCTCCAGTTTTCATAACCTGTGAAAGGGAGATAGTAATAGTACCCACTTCAAAGGATTGCTACAATTAACACACAGAGTGCTTAGGGCAGCTCAATGAATATTAGCTATTGTTCTTACTACTATGACAACAGGGGAGCTCAAAGTTTTTTGAACTATGGCTCCTCCCCTTGCTTTCGAATTAAGATTAATTCTTAGGAGAGGGACTTCTGGTTAAGAAATTATAAACACTTTTAGGGACTGGCCTATTACCCAGGGGATTTGATTCTGAGAGATTTAATGAGCTGGCTAGGGTTGCTGCCTTGGCTTCTCACAGAATGAAGAAATGTTCAAGTTATATTTAGGGATGAAGTTATTGGCAAATGCCTTTTAGAAAACTATCACACAGTAACACCCACGTCTTCCACCTAAGATCCTTGTGCTTTAATAAAATCTTACTCCACTATTTATTGTTGCTCACTGGCAGAACCTGATAGTGAAAGGGTGTGATCAATGGTGATAACTGCCTGCAGGCAGTGCCACCATGAGCCTGGTGTGGTGCTCAAAGCATCTGGGATTAACACACTGGCACATCTCCAGCTGTGGTCTCTTGTCACTTTTAAAACTATACTTCCTCTCCTCAGTGGAGAATGAGTTTGAATTTTGGATTTACAAGATAGCCCTTGCCCCACTGGCCACCCACAACTATCCCGCCATGTTTGCTCTTAAGGCAAGGATTCCTCGTAAGAGTGTAGCCCTGGAAAGGCACATCTCAAGGTGTGTGCATTTAGACCCGCTTCTACTGTACATACTGGGTGAGGGAGATATGATCACAACACATCTTAAAGGTACCAGGAGCATCGCACGTGTCTTCAAGTATTTCTTTTGTCCTAGAGCGACCAAAATTTTCTGTTTTTACAGAGTAACAATGCTTCAGACAAATATTAAGGGAACAAAATGGGTAATAAAAACCTTTGAAAAATCTCCAGGTTTTTCACCAGAGTCATAATTTTCCCTCTAAACATTACCTTCTCTGTTTCCTGGCATAGAACAATGTCTGAATAATATCACTGTACACAGAGAGTTATGAAATGTGGGCAAGGGAGTTTTCAAGCCCCGCTGGGCACATACCCAATCTGAAGTCAGAGTAACACAGAAAGCAGATGTGAAACAAGCTGAAGGCTCTGGAAGGAGTCTGCCAGCAGTCACATATGCACTTCATTGAACCCCTGTCCCCCCCATCATGACACAGATGAAGCTTTGAGCCATTCGGCAGGATGACACCAGCACAGCACTGACATCCGGCAGGCGATCACGCACCTCGTGCTAGACACTTTTTAAAAACTCTCTGCCCTTAGCACACAGGGACTTATTCAGACTCCATTAATGTCATGAAGAAGTCCAGAAAAAGAGATGGGTGACCACATTGTCTCCTGCAGCACTGAACGCACTGTTGGCCTTGGTTATTGGTGGGGTAGGGGCGGGGTGGAGTGTCTGGGGCAAGCAGGGTGCTGGAGGCGCTTTCAGCTCTAGGCGAGTTCCAGCCACCATGCCACCTGCGTTATTAGTCTTCTCGGAGACTGTACTCTCTTTCGGGAAGGTACCGGAGGAGCATTTTTAGACAAATTCCTGAATCATGATCATGTGCTTCAGTATTTCTGCCTAGAGCATGTCTCCTAATTTGGATTATCAGTTCCAGATAACTAAAACCTTCCATCTCTTGTTCTAACATTCGCTGCATGGAAAACTGCCACCATATTGTTTCTCTGCAATGGAATTTTTATCAAGCGAGTATTAAGAAGCTATTGAAATCCTCTATGGAATTCACCTAGATTGTCTCACAAAGAAGCCATGGGTTCTTTACGCTGGATGGAGATCTTCCAAGCAAATCTAACTCACTACAAACCAGCCAGCACTCAAAACCAAGGTAAATCCAAATAAAGAACAATGCTCTAATATTTTCAGGGAAAAATGAAGAACTGGGTGGGGAAAGATAGGAGAAAAGGCCTTATAAGCAATTATTTTTTGTCAATAAACTATAATGTACATTACAGAAGCATCCACTATAGGAAAAGATAAAGCCTCTTTTAAAATATGGTAACATCAGAGAAGATTTTTTAAAAATTTCAATGTGGTACACTATATTTTTACAGAACTATAAGCATGTACTACATTATGCACTGTGCCCCAGGCCAGGGTGGGGCATAGCTGGCATGGGTATGTCACCTGGATATGAAGAGTGTTGGCAGGGCGGCAGGTGGTGTAGGAAAAGTGACAACTCACGTGCACAGCTGACTCCTTCCGCTTGGCCATCTTTTAAGAGACTTCTTTAAAGTGTCAACCGTAAAGATGAGTTCACTGTTTATTCATTTTCAGAAAGTGTCCTTTGGGGATCGTGTCTAACATGGGTTTCTTTTTTGTACTTGGAGCCCAGGTCGGAGGCAAACTGCCAGCCACGTAAGAATCCAAGTACTCTGACAGGAACCACCCTGGACAATTCTGCCTGTGCCAGCTAAACAACTGACATCACTAAAATAAACCATCTTCTGCCGTATTTATGAAATGTTATGTCTGCCTAGCAGTGAGCCTACATTGTTTAAACATTAAAGTGAAGGCTCATTCAAATTGACCCTTGCCTGACAATATTTTTGTTTTTCATCTGGATCTACTGATAATAATCATATGCGTTCCGAGGAGACACTCATAGAGTAGCCATAATATGAAAGGAGAGAGCAATATCTAATAAACAGACTGGTACTCAAAGATAAATCTAATATTATGTATACAAGAAAAGAAAAAAACAAGTCCAGAGACGTTGAAAAGTCTTTCAAATTCTTTGTGGGTTTTCAAGTCTACTGGGGACTTGTTTTGGGGAAAAGTTGAAGTCATGGCAACAGTGTGCTTACAAGTCTGGCATTGTACATTTTAAACTCATGCCTAAAGGCAGTTCAACCTCATACTCACATGCAAAAAGATATTCAACAAGGCCCTTAAAATAGCCATGATTATTGGGATAAGCTTAACATGAAAAATGCTCATAGAAACGACTTGGTAACTGCTGGTGGTGTGGGGTGATACACAGCTTTCTGAGCCTAGAACAGAATTAAGAATAAAACACAGCTCCTGTCTCCAAAGAACCTGCAATCTAGCTGGGAATCAAGACTATTATGCACACAAAAAAAATCACTGAACATTCAAAAATGATGCAAAATTAAGTATTGATTCAGAACAAAGAGAACAGCTTGATTGCAAAATTGTACCCCCTGCAATGATGCTCTCAATGTAGAAGGAACTTGTCTGTTTCTTGTACCCCATTTGTCACCTGGCACAACTTGGAAGAAACTGCTGGCTGCTAAGGTGCAGAGGATCCTACAATCATTTACCTGTGGTTTGGAAATCAAGGTCTTTTTTCCCCTTGAATGGATGTACCCAACAGTCTGCAAACCCACTTTGAAGAGAACAGTTAAATGACACAACCATGAAGTCCTTTGGAAAAAAAAGGAAATTGTCCAACTCTGATCTGTGGTACCCGAAGATCTATTTCATTCAGGGAACTGGAAGGTCTTATTTCAGACTGGTACAGCATCTAAACAAATTGCCCTGGATATTTTTCCTTCTCGAACTTTCCTTGTTGCATGCAAGAATGAGCTGAGAGAATAAAGAGGTCACGGGTAGGTGGATGTGGTCACAGGTAGGGATTAATGCTTGGGGGTCCTGCTGTGCAAAGGATGACACAGGGGAAGCAACAAAAACAACAGCCAGGCACAGGTGCTAAACTTAAGAGATCTGAGATGTGGGGTTTACGTAAGGCTCCTTGTACGAAATTTTTCTTCTGTCTTTACTTGGGCGGACATTAAAAACATTATTTTTTATTTTCTTTTCTTTCAAAATGGGAAAACAAAACTAACTTAAAAAACAAAAAGGAGGCTCTTTCACTAGGCTGAGTTGCTTGGAATAGCATACTTCCAGATCTTGTATTTCATGCTCCAAACTTGTACCTATAGGCAGCTCAACTTCAGATATAGCCACAGAAGCAATGTGTTGTTAGGTTTTAGTATTATAAGATCAAGTGTAGCCTGTGGTATTGCATACACTCACAAATTAGTTTCTCTATGCCATGAAACTCAACTAGATATGGAAAATTAAAGTGAATGTCTAATGGTAATTATTAGACATCCAGTTAAAGATAGAATCTTGGAGCTAGAGCAGAATAAATACTGAATAGTAGTTTCTTATGCCTTAGAGAAATGGCTCACTTCAATGACTTCTGGCTGGAATTAATCTAACTTCTAAATACCTCAATGCTTTCTTGCCATCCCTTGTGTGAAAAACTAGGATAAACATTCTATATGGCTCCTGTGCTCACTCTATAAAGTCAGACCTTATGTTACTTAGTAAGGTTCAATTCATTGAATCAATTTACTTCAGTTTTACATATTTTTGTGTAGAAAAAGTGGTGAGGTAACTGGTTACACTGCATGGAGAAAAATTTGTGTTTTGTCAGATGGGACATTCTCTTCTTATTGTTGTGGGTCCTAGTGCAACTGCTCTCTTCGGAGACTCCTTCCTTGTTCAGAGATGAAAACAAGTACCTGTTCCCCCAGTGTTAGTATTTTGGACAAATGTGTTGATATGGCCAATCCACTTAAGAGATTCTGACCAACAGGTGGCCAGGGTAGCACAGTTAAAGGCTCCCTGTCCTGACCTGCATCCAACACTGAGATCCCAACTTTAACCCTAGGGCATGCTTGGGTAGAAGCAGGAAGGTAGAGCTGTTAGCCGACATAGACCTAAGGACTGATGAAGACTCACCGATCAGGATACAGATTGGGAAGCGGAACTGCAGATGTATTATGACAGCGAAACGTAAGAACACTAAGATTACAGGGCAGAGAAGAGGAGGAGGTTGTATGTGGCTTTTTCTCTTTTTCCCCATTTTAATAGTTTCAGTACCTCCCCCTCAAAGCAAGGTGATGTGGTTTCTAAATTTTGAATCTTTTCCCCTGCTGGCAGGAAGCATGCTGGTGGCTGGCTGCAAACTGGAAGACATTTCAATTTTTTATCTCAACTATGCGAGCTTATAAGGAGGTAATATTGCCTTGGGGTTAAACAGTGTGGCAAATTTATTCCAAATCAACAAATATTTGTTATTGCTTAGTATGGTTCATATATTGTGCAGGTCATGAAAATGAAAAGATAAGGAAACAGTTTCTGCCTTCAAGGAGCTTTCAGTTTCGTGGGACTGACACATGTAGATGCGTCAAGTGCTACGATACAAGTGGGTGTCCTCGGGGTGCTCTGCAAAACAGAGTGTAGCCCACTGGGTCAGAGGAGGTCCCTGTAGGGAGAAGGCAAGCCTTGAACAGTGTCTTGTGGGTGAGGAAGAGACAGCCAGGTTAAAAGAAACTGAAAGGACCTGAGCCATTGGAAACCACGAGAAAGAAAGTAAAAGGAAATGATGCGACATGGTGTGTTGGGAATATCACTTGCAGTTCAGTTCCGTTAGGAAGAGGATAACGTAGCAAGGCAGGGAGTGGAGGGAGATGGGACTGCAGATGGGGGCCAGGGCTCCAGTCACCTCTGGCCTTCTCCACCCTTCCAGGAATCCTAGATCTTTCTTTCTAACTGAGAGGGGACAGATCTTTAATAGTAAAGTGACACAGAGGGGTATATTTTACCCTAATCTCTCTGGCTACAGTCAGGGAAAATATCTTAGAGGGCAATTAGGTGGCTGCTATAATGACCTAGATGAGAGATGATAAGGGATTCAATTAAGCCATGGTAAGAGGACTGGAGGGGAAAGGTAGATTATAGAAATAATCAGAAAGAAAAGTAGAAGGATTTGAAGATTATTTATGCGTAAGAGCTAAAGGACAGAGGGAGTTGGGAGCCCAGTACTGGACTTCTGGTTTGGGTGCCTGGGTGGATACTGGTTCCACTAACTGAGGCAGGAACATGAGAGGAGTGGATTTGATGGGAAGGGGCCTAGGTGGACCAGTCTAGTTTTGCAGAGGATGACTGTAGGTGACTGAGGCCAGGCAGCCGGAGACTCAGTGGAAAAGGCAGGATGAGAGATGAACGTCTGAGAGTCACCTGAACATAAGTAGTAGGTGAAACCTTGAGAGTGGATGGAGTGTCTCAGAATCATGAGTCAAAAATGCAACTCAGGGAAACAACAATTAAGAGCAGAGAGAAGAAACAAGTCCACAATGGAAAAGGAAATAACACAAGATGGGAAGAACATGGAGACAGGTGTAACAGAAGTCAAGGGAGGGCACATTCCAAGGATGAGTGAGGGACCAGCTGTACCAAACACACACAGCAGACAGACACCGGGTTCAACACGACAGGAAAGCCTGCAGATGGGAGAATCTGGAGTTAAGTGTTATGGGTTGAATTGTGTCCACACGCACCCACCCCTCCACAAAGAAGCTATGTAGAGTTCAGTGGCTCAGACTGAGACCTTATGTAGAGACAGGGTCTTCAAAGTTGAAGTGAAGTCATTAAGGTGCGCCTTACTCCGACGTGACTGGTGTCCTCACAGGAAGTGGGGATTTGGACACAGAGACAGATGTGCTAAGAGAGAAGACCATGTGACGACACAGCCATCTACAAGCCAAGGACGGAAGCCTGGAACAGATCCTTCCCTCACAGCCCTCAGAGGCACCAACCTGCCGACACCTTGATCTTGGACTTCTGGCCTCCAGAACTCTGAGACACTAAATTTCTGTTGTTTAAGCCACTCGGTATGTGGTACTTTGTTTCAGTCACCCTAGCAAACTAACATGGTAAGTTTACCAAGAGGAATTTCAGTTGCACACTAGGGGAAGATGTCAGATTGCAGAGAGCTGAGGGGGCATGGGAATCAAAGAAGTAAAGATCACACTTCTAAACAGTTTACACGAGAAAGAGCTAGATAAGAACAGAGAGCCTAATTTAGTTTCAAAATTGCAAAGACTTGAATGTTTACAAACACAAATGGCTACCTTTTTCTAGAGCATTTTTGGCATAAAGTAGCTCAGAGTTTTGTTCACTGAATTCTGT
Organism: Avahi laniger; assembly: GCA_963575035.1. NCBI lineage: Eukaryota > Metazoa > Chordata > Mammalia > Primates > Indriidae > Avahi > Avahi laniger. The sequence continues at coordinate 19,006 of CAUYSK010074869.1, forward strand.
GTTTTTAAAAATGTCTATCGCAGTCATGTTCACAAGTTTTGTTCCTGGTATCATTTGATACATTTTCTTCCATTTAGTCACCAGTTAGTCTTGCTAGATGTCTGTTATTTTATTAATTGAAAATATAAGTTTTTGGCTTTGTTGAAAAAATGAAAGGAAAACACAGAGATTGGCATTATAAAAGAGGGAGGCAATCATTGGCAGACAAAGATCCCGATGGGATGTGATCTCAAGGACAGCTCTGAAACCCCTGCCCTTGAGACTTTAAGGAAGGAGACAGGTAAGACAGGATGTGGGTGTGGGTCTCCTTGTTCCAATGGATGAAGTTGATGGCCTTTCTACCTGGTGATCTCACTTTTATTCATCAAGTGGGAAGTGACGTCATCTTGGAATCAGGGAGGGCGGTTAGGTAGGGGACTGAGTGGGCTGGGGAAAACTGAGAACAGCTGCCAGGGAAGGGTGAGGAGGTGGAGCGAGGACCAGCAGTTTGGAGGGTCTGGTCAAGCTGCAGACATTTGATTTGTGGTGGTGTCAACCTCTGGCTGCTCGGATGTAACAGGTGTGGTGAAGGTGGATTGCTGCAGGATTAATCCAGTTTCAGTGTTCTGCCAGGCAGGTGTGGCCAAAGATGTCATAACATAGGATGTCACTACAGAAATGGTTTTAGTGCTCAAAAACGGAGACCAGATTTGGTAGGGACAAGAAACAGGTAAAGAAGGACCAATAAACAAATGCAAAGATCTCTTTGTATTTCAGATCAGGCCTCACGGGAGTTAGAGTGAGTGTGGCCCTGCAATGGAAAGTGTGGTCTTCTGGATGATGACAACACAAGGTACAGCAGTGGGGGAAAGTGCTAAAGTGGAGCGGACATAAAGGCCACAGGAGTAGAGCTCCAGGCACTGCTGGGAAGGAAAGGCACCACACTCCTCAAGGGACGTGATCCAACGACACGAGGTTTATTGAGGATGACGATAGGGTGGGTTAGAAGAGGGCTGACGTGTCAAAGGCAGAGCGGACTGTGCAACGGTTTACAAATCAGACCACTCCTTACCACTGGGTCTGCTTCCATTAATATTTAAACATCTAATGACCAGGGAGAGGTGAATTTTTATGTCCTGCTTGTAGATCCAAAGAAATAAACTTTAAAGCATGAAATAAGGGTGTTTTGTTTTTGATGGAAGAGCCATCATGTATTACTGTTATACCCACATTACATAAAAGACTACTGATAAAATTTTAGACAAACAACATACCAGAAACTCCTGGTGGTGTCTTAATGAATTTTCCATTAAAATGACCAATAACAGCTTCGCATTTTTCTGTTGATTCCATCCTATTTATACATAAAAATAGAACACACAAATATTTAGAGGTCTCTTAGCTTTCATTTTATTCTGTGCATATGGAAACATTCTTATAAGTTTTTTGGATATAAATGACACCTAACAAAAATGTGAATATCGTAAAGAAGAAGAGGGCTTCTGTTGCTTTTGTATTTCTATAGTAAAATAACTGAAGAACAAAGTACGTTGTGAATTATAAAAGGATAAATTATATCCAGAGTGTTTAATACCAAGTATATCAAATGTATAATTTTACTCTAATTGTTGGAAAATTGAAAATCAATACACAATAGCTTTTGTTAGTCATGACACTGAATTGAAAACAAAAACAATGGTTTAAAATACTAGTGTATCTGCTACTTGCTAGCATTTTGGTCATTTTAAAGATGGTCTTTCACAAATTCACAAAATGACAGACTGAAAAGTCATGAGAACAACTAGTGTCAGAGGGTGTGCCTTATATGTTTTTTACATTAGTTTCAAGTTTAAAATTAAATTAGTGAAGTCCATGATATATCTTCCTTGTCATTTGGCTTGTAGGAGTAATTAAAAGCCGGAGCTTAACTTTACAACTTATTCTATATCTACAGGTGGCTAAAAACATTTGAGAAACATTTCTGGAAACTTAAATTACTTTGACTTATTTTTCTTTAATGGAAGAAACATTGGATAATTTACTCAAGATGTGCTACCCTCCTCAACTACCCAGAGAGTTTATACCTCAGTTTTAACAGGTAGTCATAGTTTACAAAAAAATAGGATTTAATTGCGTTCACAGAAATGATCCTCCTTGATCTGTTTTCAGAAGAACACCAGCAGAGGTGACAAGATGATGCTCAGTCATTCGGTGTTTCACCTGGATCACTTTAACCAGTGAAGTGTACACCGCAGATGCTGGCCTTGGTGACTTACTACCTGTAGGATATTTCAGTTTTATTATAAAATTATATGGCCTAACAGAAAGAGCAATGGACTAAAAGGCAGAGGAAACAAATACAAGCCTTTGCTTCATTGTCCTCAATTTTCTCATACATAATATATAACAATAATGCTCTACTGATACAAGTCTGTGCTTAGAGGTGACTGTCATTTGTGTATGAAAGTAAAATGTCAGCAAGTTTTCCTCCAAAATCACAGTCAATACTTTAAAACACGTAGACATTATCTGTTACTGTACAGTATTAATAGGTTTCTAAATAATGTATCATGTAAAAATCACCTTTTATACGTGGGATTTTGGATTCGAATTTCACTCAAAAAAAAAAAATCAAAGGTGTTTCTGCTTAATATTTTTCCTTTAGAAACCAAATTAATCATTATACTAAAGTTTTCTTTCTGGGGAGAAAGGAATAAATATTACATGGAAGGAATGAGGGCACTTTAGTTATATCTAAAAGGTCTTATTTCTTAAAAAAAAAAACTCAAGCAAAAATTATAAAATGTAAATATTTGTTAAATTTATGTGGTGTTAGGTGTCATATCCTTTTCTGAATTTTTGAAATATTTCATTAAAAAACTTAATTAATTTATTTTACTGAAAACAAATCAAATTTCCATCTAATGAGGAAAAAAATACTGATTTATTTATGGACTTTAGGAGATGAATTGTTATTTTTAAGAAGTTAGAAGCATCTTAATCTAATTAATCAAAATACTGAGGACACACTACTGCTCATGTGACAGTTCAGTGTCATGAGCCACAAAATATTTATTGTGCTCAGGTTCAAGAATCCTAATGATCTTGCAAAAGATTTGGAAAAATACAGACCAATATTCACATGTAACTTAAGTTCAAGGTGTCACTGGCTCCATAACACTTGCTTAAATCCTCTGTTTTTGGTCATTTTTAATTTTCTAAGATAGCTAAGCAGAGCTATTGTTGACATAGTAAACAGAGGGCAGGATGCTTACCTAGCAAAGCCAACGCCACGACTTGTCCCATTGGAATCACGTAGTATCCTTGTAGAAATAACTTGTCCAAATGGTTTGAGCATATTTTCAAGTTCTTGCTCATCCATGGATAGTGGCAAATTAGAAATATACAGGTTGGTAGGATCTTGTTCCTGTTGCTAAAAATAGAAGAGAGTACTGTCCATTAATTTCCAGCAGAAAGTGAGATATTTATGCTAACATACCTATTTTTATTTAGCCACTCTCTTTGCTCAAGTCCTTTTAAAGTACTACCCAGTGAGACCATGGGAACTACAGAACACCCAAGTCACCTTGGACACTTGAAAAGAGTGTCTGAAGCTTGGACAATCTGTGCAGGTCAGACATGACCGCACTGAGCCAGTCTTAGCAGATTTGGAAATGGCACCGTTGGCAGGCACTACCAAGTTAGAGAGGATGCCCTCATGGAACCACAACTCTCAGCTGTTTGCAGTGTCTCCAAAAATAACCAGTTTCTCCTCCACTGCTATTTTTAGGAATCCATTTCAGGCACAGTATTGCGCAGGAAGCTATTATTGCTAACAATTCAATTCAGACATACATGAAGAATTCTGGACCAAGTCATCGAGAGTCCAGTAGGGGCTGTGCTCAGATTCCCCTCCTCCGCTCTATGGCAGAATTCCTACTACTAACACTTTTAGACTGTGATCATCAATGGAAAAAAGAGAGTTCCTAAATTATCCCAAACAAAAAAAATCTCAAAGCCATATCAAATGGCCAAATCTGAGCAAATTTTAGAATTTTGGAAAAGCTGAACTCAAGAGTAGGTGGGGGAGGGTGGGTCTGTGACATTCTTGCTACACAGAGAGTGATCCAGGGGCCAGCAGTAAGGAAATTACACGGGAGCTTATTAAAAATGCAGAATCTCAGGCCCCACCTCAGACCTACTGAATCAAAACTTAGATTTTAGCAAGGTCCTCCAGGGGATTCCCATGCATATGAAAGTTTGAGAAGCAATGCTCTTAGATCATTTCCCACCCACCCACCCTTTGCTGAAGTAAACCAAAGATACACAAGTGAATTTTCTGAGAAGCAGTACCTGTGATGCATATTTACAAAGAGGATCGCATTCAAATCATCAGGGGAAAAAAAGCTTATCTGACAACTGGAATATTTTCTGACCAAGTCAAAATTCACCTCTGCAATTTGTGAGATTAGCATAGCCTTATGAATTTAAAATCAGCCTTTCCTTTGATCCTATTAACCAACTGTATATTTACATATTGAAGCACATGAGAGCTTATGATTTTTCTCTAATAAGCACTATTAGTAAAGTCATTGACTGATGTTTTAGCCTTAGGAAACAGAATAGCACACTCGTTATAACTTTCTGGATTTCTGAAATGCACAGTAGTTTTAAAAATATATGTGAAGCATTCTGCATGTTTGAATTTGTACAGAGCCTCTACTTTAAAATGTATGCTAGCATTACTTATGCCTGACATGAAACTTTTTCTTTTATGTAATCTGCAAGCAAAAGTAAACGCTGACCTTTCTTGCTATACGTATCTGGTAAGATTTAAAACGTCAACACGGCATCCTAGGGAATGGCATTCCTAGGACTGAAGGGGCGGGATGGCACTTGTGGGGATTCTAAGAGTCCAAGGGATTCCTAGGGATGGCATTCCTAGGGAATGTCCTGGTAGTCCCAAGAATTAAAGTTATCAAAGACTGAGAAACTACGGGCAAAAAGTCCTATCTCTACAATCTCCTGGTCCTGACCCCGAGGAAGGCAGCACGGAGCCAGGCCAGTCCCACAGGTATAGAGCAGTGGCTCCCAGCCTCTCAGGGTGTGTTGTGTGGGTGGGGCCAAGAAAAAATTAAAATTTTTCAAATGCTCAATAGCAAGGTGAACACCTACCGTCATCAATCCTTTACAGGCTAAACAAAATGGCAACTCATTTAGCTGAAATTAGGACAATCCAGTGTGGTACCACTGATTATCTTATGCTGAGCAAAACCTTCTACTAACAATTATACAAAGCATATTTTTAATGTTTAAAAATTAGAAAGTGGTTTGTTTAATGAACAGAGAATAACAACAGATACAATGCTTCAAATTGCAGAGAAAAACAATAAAAATGGCCTTAGGTATTAAAGTTTTCAAATTCGTCTGAGGTGGAATTAGAGGTAAAGTCTTATACCCTGATTTCCACATCACTCGACACCTTTACCAACTTCAATTGATCACACAGTTGCCTGCTTAGCCATCTCACTTTCGTCCTAACCTCCCACGTCTCTGAAGCTTTCCTTAAGTGCAACACTGTATTTGTTCCTGTGCAAGGCTCGAGATAAAATAACTCTGATTCTAGTCCTGCTGCATGCAAGCTTACAACGTGAAGCAGGGGAGACAGAAACACGCGATGCATGCTGCAACAGAGATGTGTACGAATCACAACAGGAGCACAGAGAGGGGAGCCTGTGTTCAGGGGACTAGGGAATACTCTGCTCAGAGAACACGACATCGAGTAGGGACTTGAACAAGCACAAGACAAGAGGCCGAAACCACACTGAAAGGCCGAGAGGTTTGATTTTGTCAGTCCTTGCTGCTTCAACTTTCCCACTTAACCAGTGCTAAAGCAAGGAGAATGACTATGTATCCTGAGGAGTCTACAGGCGAAAGGCAAAGTAGCTTTCCCAGAGCTGCAAAATTTCTTTAAAGTCTTGTTGTGTTTTATCTTAAAAAAAAACAAAACACACACACACACAAAAAAAGTAAATTTTGCAATCTATTTCCTAACTATCTGAGTTTAATAGAGAAACAATGTTTCTGACCTAATTCCATCAAGTAAAACTGATAGTCCAGGAAGATGAGCCACGTTTATCTTGTGATTTCACATTTGGTCATGTGCTGCACAACATGTTATGGTCAACAACAGATGGCAAAATTTCCTATCGCTTAGAGGCGTCTTGATGATCCTGACCCTGTGTCATATACCCATAGACGAGGGTATATGTTTGTGTCTTAGTTTTTAACAAAAAAGCTTAAAAATAAATAAATAGGCAGATAGATAAATAAATAAAATAACTGTTATTACAAAAGAGTAAAAAAAGTTACAACAATTTAAAAAGTTTGTAAGGCAAAAAAATTGCAGTAAGTACCCAAGGTCAATTTATTATTGAAGAAAAACAATTTTCGTAGGTTTAGTGTAGCTTAGGTGCAGGGTTTATCAAGTCTACGATGGTATACAGCAACAGCCTAGGCCTTCGTATTCACTCACCACTCACTGACTCACTCAGAGCAACTTCCAGTCCTGCAAGCTCCATTCGCGTCAAGTGTCCTATGCAGGTGCACCATATTAAATCTTTTATACTGTACTTTTATTATACCTTTCCTGTGTTCAGATACACAAATACCACTGTTATAAAGTTGCCTGCAGCATTCAGTACAGTAACATGCTTATAGGCGTGTAGGAGCAACAGGCTATACCATGCAGCCCGGGTGTGTAGCAGGCTATACCATGTAGGTTTGTGTAGGTAGACTCTGTGATGTTCACACAACGTCACCTAATGGGACATTTCTGAGAATGCATCCCAGCCATTAAGTGATGCTCGAATGTACTCTAGTAGGTAGGCAGTAGGACAAAGGAGGAACTGCGGTTTGAAGTCACACCTTGAAAAACAGGGAGGTTTGGAGGCACAGAAGCAGATGAATGATATGCCCGAATCTATCTCAGGAAGACTTCTGAATCATGCTTAGATTCAGAATAGAGTGGGGAACCCCCTAATTAAAGGGCATTAGAGCACTCTTTGGAAAAAGATATGGCATAAAGAAATGTTACATAAAAAACATATCAAAATATTATAGATTATCTTTTAAAATTACAATTATAAAGATCTAAATAATATTTAAGAATGCTCATAGTAGAATTTGTTATATACAAAGAATTTTTAGAAGTGAGTTGACAATGTCGGTGCTAAGTACTTCTAAATCTGTTTTAGTTGCTTCTATTATTGAAATATTAATAAAACTATTACACATGCTTTAAAGTCTTTTTTTTTTTTTTTTTTGAGACAGGGTCTCATTTGGTCACCCAGGTTGGAGTGAATTGGCCTGACCATAGCTCACTGTAACCTTGAATTCCTGAGCTCAAGTGACCCTCCCTGCCTTAGCCTCCCAGGCAGCTGGGATTACAAGCACGCGTCATCACGCCTGGCTAATTTTTAAATTTTTTATAGAGACAGGGTCTTGCTATGTTGCTCAGGCTGGTCTCAAAGTCCTGGCCTCAAGCAATCATCCTGTCTTGTTCTTCCAAAGTGAGGCCAAGTGGATTACAGGCATGAGCCACTGTGTCTAACCACGCTGTAAAGTCTTGATTCAACTTGAAAGTTTACCAATGAAGAAATAATATAAAAAAGGACTAAAAATTAGAATCTAGAAAGAAATTGGGCTCTTAACCCATTCTTTGACATAGTGATACAAAGTAGACTAAATACAGGTAAATATTTCCTATGATGTTAATATGTTTTCAACATAAACAACCTTGTCATTTAGAAACCTAACTTTATTTGAGATGACCTAATGTTATTTACCTTTCTTTGCAAATGATCAACTGTCCTGCAAACATTACCCACAATGTTTTAATTTTAATATTAAAATTAAAAAACAAAATACAAAAGAATGGGAAAAAACTCCAAGCTGGTAGCATGGACCACAAAATAGCTAATCCCCAAAGAATCCATGCGTTCTTATTACTACACATTCATCGTGAACGGAACATATCACACTTGCAGTGACAGGCAGTGGTTTTTGAATGAGGATAATTTAGTCTCTTTAAAATTAGTGACCACCATAACTCTGTTTTACTACATACAGTGCTATGTCCGAAAAAACAATTATTCTGTCAATTATAGGTGACTGAACATAAAATTGGGGCCAACAGGCCTCCTTATGTCCCTAGGCATGGAAGGGGTTCAAGGCTTCTCTAACAAGTAGAAAACTAGGTCCCACATTGGCCGTGAGAGGGATAAACAGCTACTAACGTTCACTTGAGTAGAAAAGCGGGGCTTGGAGGTCCGGCATGGTGTGAACCACTCAGTCATCATCTGAAAGAAATTAACAAAAACCTCCCTGTGTATGTGGAATGGTTCCTAAAATGCAAGAAAGGGACTTGGCAGGAAGAACAGACATCTGTTTTCTCTTGTATGGAATGGGTTCACCAACCAGCAGATAGCCGCTCACCGGCATATGACTGCAAACTGCTCAGAGCATGGTGGACCTCTGGGAGGAGGGGGGGATTAAATTTCTGCTTATTTGCTGAGAAAAATGTGCAACCTTACCACCAGCCAAACAACCACGGATGAAGTGCTGACCCCCAGCAGGCCTTAGGAGGTACCAAAAGGCCCACACAAGTCACTCTGTTAACAGATATTATCAATGTCAATTAGAGCTTTACATCTTTTCAGTTCATTATCTGAGTTTCTCTTTTGTTCTTTACAGAATCTGAGTCTTTTGTTTGAAAATGCACACATTTGAAACATTTGCCAAGTTTAACATAAACAGGGTTTTCCAAAAGGCCCAAGGTCATTACTATTTGATAAGTTTCATCAGGGTACCTGATGGATATAATTTTAAAATGTCCCTTTTTTAATTCTCAATATCTGCCCAGGCTCAAAAGAAAGTTTTTCTCTTGCTTAATTAATTTCTTTGATCGTCATTGAAACAAACAATACCTACTTAATAGCAGGTACCAAGCGAGGCACTGAAAATTAATCATGAATAAGAAACAATAGCTGGTCTCTAATGCTCTCGATTTGCAGTTGTGCAATTTAGTTATGAATATTTCTGGGGTTCTTTTTCAACTCAGATAGCCAGTGTGTCGAACAATATTATATTTCTGCACCACCCTCCCCTAATTGAATGCCCCTCAATTGTTTCTGACTTCATAAGGAAGCAAGCCTTTAATATGTGGTAGTGTGAGTTTTGGATACATTGTTGTATCCAGATTAATTCACTAGAGTAAAATGGATAGCAATGAGTCCCCTCCTTCTATGAGAGCTGGACTTAAACTCTCTTTAAATATCATCTCCCCGAAAGACGTGTGCCAAGTGCTCCTTTATCCAGACAGCATAAAGGGGCTAAGTCAAGTGCAGATACTCAAACTCAGGGTTCTATCGTATAGGACAACAGACCTGAGGGCATATAAAACATCTTTTGTAACTTTAGTGATGTAATAAAAAAGAAATGAGGTCCAGGGACCTCAAGTCATTCTACAGGGATGTGAAGAAATTCATAACATGCAGAATCCTGGCACATGCCAGCATCTCTGACTCTGCATGCTGGTCCTCCCCCGGGATGATGGAGGAAGGCATGGTTTCTCCTAGCCAATTTATAGTATCAAGCCTCCTGGGGAGGTCTTTGAATAGTGCTCATTATCAACCCAAGGAAAAGCTGGCATTTGAAGTGCACTGTTGACATGACATGCCAATCTATACTCAGTCCACTTTTGACTTAAATGTATTGTAAAGACTTCTTCAAAGCAGTGGATATTTAACGTACTGTGTTGCTTAATATCATAGGTGTTGGAAATGATGCCTAGGGAAGTACTCAGAAGCCACTCTAAATAAAGCCTCTACATTTTTAACAGCCTGATAAAACAGACCTCTTTCTAATTCTGTCTTAGCTGAGACTACCAAACATTAGGTGTCAGGAGCTCCCACTTTCCAGAATGAGAAACTAGACCACCTAAAGGGAGCCTGCAAGGGGCTGGCTGAGGATGGGTTTGGGATGCTTAGCTGACTGTCTATAAGAGACTGGAGAGACTGAGAATGAAATTTACATGGAGATAAATGTTGATGTGCTCTGAGTCTCACCATGTGGACTGCTTTCCTATCTGGTAGTCAAGCAAGAGGGGCTTCAACAGACCACTCAGGAAGCTTGATCCATGTCCCATGGAGCTTGGTGGAAATGATGGGTTGACATCTGACTTAAAACCTGAGGAATCTAAAAGGAGAAAGGCTGGTGGAAAGGCCTACGAGTGTGGCTGGGAAGTAACTACTGTCCTACTGATACCTGGCAAAAGCAGATCAGATGTGGGCCTCACAAGCAGAGTCAGCCCAGGGTTACGTTAGATCCTTCTAAGAAGGTTGTCTTGAGGGGCAAGAGGCCCTGGCAGAAAGGGGCTGAAAACAGACTGTTAATTAGATTACCAGGAGCTGAGTGTGTCAGCCCAAGGACAACGCATTCTCTAGCTCTGAGGAACTATAGGTGAAAGATCAATTTGGGGGTGGGGGCAGTGAGGTTGGACAGAGATCTTAGAAAACCAAAGTATCCCACGAGAGAAAGCATAAAGATTGCTGCATGGCCTGAGAAATCACCAGATCACATCATGGTCAGGTCATCCTTCACCACTGCACCAGGGCTGGAGGAGTTAGAAACCACAGCCAGCAAGCTGACCAAAGAGTGGAACAAACGCAAGCTTCCAAAATAGGAAAGGAACGAATCACGTTCCCATCCCACTGTGAGCTTGCTACTGGGGGCAGGCCCAGTGGGGGAAGACATAAACTCCATTTGAAGATTCACTACACAATACTCAAAATTTTTGTCAAATAAACAGGATTGGACATTTAAATTATGGGCATCACATACTTAACATCGTAACCTGCTCCTGAGAATCAGATATTCAGCATCGAAATGTTAACCAGGAGGCTATTTCACATAACTTTGAACTGAAAAAAATTACAACATATTACACATCAGTCACAACCCCCAACTAATTCCTAAATTGTAACTACATATTTGTTTTCCTATAACTCCCTAAAATGTAACTAAGTACATTAGTTAATATCTCTCTGTGTGTCTGTGTTTGTGTGTGTCTGAGTACACACACATAATAAATGGTTCTGTTGGGATGGCAACCTTTAAAACACTTCTTCCTGATCAATTAATAATCAATATGGTTGTCAGCAAACAATCGCTTGGTAGGCTGTGATCTCTATTGACACAGGCAACGTCTAAGACTCACAAACCTTTGCTGACTCTCAGTAGTTTCCAAAACCTTTACACGAGATTCTGATATTATACAAACTGTATTTGGAGTGTAACTTGAGACTTCCCTCATACGATGTCTTGTTTAAAATACTGTATTGAGGTTGGACAATGTAAATGCAGACAGAAATGGCTGAGAATATATTAAAACATACATATGTTTCCTGGAGTTTGGTGATGAAAAATCAAGAGGCATTCTACCAAAACAATCAACAAGAAAGACTAGAAATGAAAGAAGCAACTGAAGGACTTTTTGAAATAATGACAGTGGGCAGAAAAGTCATGAGACCTGTCCTGGATTTTCTCCAAAAGCAGGAGCATCAGGGAGTGAGCTAGAATGGACAGAGTGGAGGAAAGAAGAGAGGTGTTTTCTGAGTGTGCCCTGAGAGTCCTGCTTATAAAATGTCTGGTTACCCATTGTTTACAGAGACAGTTTAAACATCCCGCAAATCATTATGCAATGTAGGTATCACATATTCACAATATATTTAAAACTTCATAATCATTGTTTTTCAACAATGTCACAAGGAATTGCTCTATATGATGGACAAGTGATTGGAAGATCGTGGTGCTTAATATTTAGAGTTTTATTTTAACTTCTTATTCCAGAGATTAAGAAAATACAAAGTAAGTCCAATTCACTGTAAACTTTAAAAATATTAAATGGTAAGGACTAGTTTAGAAGAGTGGCCCTTTTATTAATTCCTGAAATCTTTATTTACATTGATTCTTTCATTCAAAGTAAATCTCTGTCCTGGTAGCCACATACATGTTCTTCAGCAGCCGTAAGGTCCTCGCAGGTAACTTCTCTCTTTACCAGAGTCCTTTAACTACCACGAACCTTCTTTTCCTTATGTGCTTGTGAATGCCCCTTGGGGAAGGATCATGTGCTATTATTCAGAAGTAGCGGAGAACAGTATAAAATTACTTTCCCCGGTACTTCATGAAACCAGTTAATATAAAAGTATTGCTCTTTTGAAAAGAATATTCAAAATATCAAACTGCCAAGTTTCAGGCTTGAAAATATTTCCCATAGCAACTGAAGGACCATTTATGGGGAAAAAAAACCCTACATAAGTACATGAATATCTTAATAGCTGCATTGTAGGTACTAGGCATTAGTATATAACCTAGGCTTACACCTGGGCAATAAAGACTGGGATGTAAATATCAGTTTAGTCAACAGTGACTCCCGGATGTGTTTAGTGCATAACAGAATGTCTGTTCTAGGAATATAAACACTAAAGAGATGTGTGCCATTTCAAGGGTTATTCTCCTCTCTGAGTCTTAGTTCTTAGACCATGCCTATTTAAAAGTGGGGTTGAGGATGCATCAGTCAGTCTGAGGTCCCTCCAGCCTTAAACTCAGACTGCACCTGAACTAGTGACTGAGATCATGTAAGGCCAACTGTTCCAAGTCCATCAAGTCTTTCTAAGGCATCATTACTTTAGAAAATGGGTCTGGGCATCTTAAACTGGCTAACTTTGAAGATGAACCTAGTATGAAAAGACAGAGATGAGGACTGGCTGGTTAACTCCACTTACGATCATAAATAAAGATATTCTAGGTAAAAACCTTAGAGGGGAACTTATAAGACAAAAGTTTTCAAGGAAAATGCTATACCTATAGCAATTAATACTCATGTGTGCTGTGCTAAAATACATATTAAGCATGAAACATATGGTTTCTGTTTTACAATCCTTTAACATTCAGGCATATTCTCCACCTGGAGAAATTTTTCAACAATACTCCTTATCTAAAATGCTAAAAGTCCATCAGAAATGAATATTGAATAAAGTCATTAGAGAACTACTGAAGAATAGATTTATAGCCCAGAAATAATCAATGTCAAAAACTGTCTGATTATTATACAGAAGAAAAATCACCTGTGGCTTACATTTGCATCAAAACTAGTATATTTGTATAACGCAATGTATGTGCTAGTTATATATTCTTTCAAATGTGACATTCCATACATAATTACCTTTTGAAGTATGTCTAAAATATATTATTTCCTTAAGCATTGACATATTAAAATTATTTTACAAAACAGTACAGATTTTAAAGACTCACAAATACCTGATTACCTGAGAAAATCTGGTGCCATTTCTTGATTTACTTACGGGGTTATGTTATTTACTATGTAAATTTTATACATTAACAAATTCTCCTCCACACATTAAATCATGAGAATCGCTACTGATGAGGCCGTGGAAGCATGGGACAGTGTCCAGAAGGAGCTATGGCTGCCGGGTGAAGGGAGGGACTCAGGTGGTGACGGGAAAAGCAGACGCATTAGGGTGCAGAACCAAAGCTCCAGAGTAGAGAAGCATCACTGGCTCTCAACTCACCTTTGCCATTTGTGCTTGAACCCCACTGGCCTTCAGGGCAGACACCGCTTTCTGAGCCGCCGCAGGACTGTCAAAGTCCACAAAACCATAACCTGAAATACAAAACGCACTTAGTTTCTAAGCCATTACTTTATGATTATGTAAAGAGTAAAAGGATGACTCTACTATGTTTCTAATGCAGGCAACAGAAATGGAAACGTCCCGACAGAGCTCAGGCGTGGGCGGCCTCAGCGCAGTGGCTGCCTCTCTTCTGTCGCGGCTACACAAGCCTCCCTTCAAAGGGGGCCGGAGGGTGGGGGCAGGGACCAGCTTTTTCCTATTCAAGATCTTCTTCTTAGGTGACCTGTAGTTACTGGAAGAAATGACATCTAAGTTGCCAACCAAGATTAAAAAAAATAAATAAAAAAGGAAGAAAAAAATCAACTTCAGAGAAACGGTATTTTTAAAGATTCAGTAAGAAAGACGGAGCCATCCTACAGAGCTTACAAATGAGAGAAACAAAAACTGTGTTTTTTTATGTAGACTAAACCTTACTTTGCAAAATTAAAATAACTGTAACCATTAGATAACCAAAATATAAAATAATCTAAATTCTAGTACTCGGTTAAAAACATTATACTCATTTACTAAAAGATAGCTCACCATATCCCTTTAAAATAAAGAAGCAGGGGAAATGCCTCCAGATACCCAAAATAGCTGTTTTAGCAGTTCATGCCCTAAAATCTAAAAACAAAACAAAACAAATACATAGCCTCCTAAGAGGCTGGTTCAAAGCTTATTCACCCATAGTTCTACAAACATTTTTAATGAGCTGGTCATCTGGTTTCCCAGGCGACTGCAAACCAGAAACAGGTAATCAGGGGAAAAAAGGGTTGGGGTGAGGGTAGGGCTGCAACGAAACAGGTACGTGTACGGCATCTAACAGTGAAAACTATAAAAAGCAATGAAAGAGAAAAACTATAGAAAGAATAAATAGGATTTGTACAGCGTCAAGAGAAAACAGCCCCACTAATCTCAATAGATTGCATGAGCATCATTTTCTTAAAAGACAATTACGGATTTTTAACTCTGATAATGCTTAAGTTACTGAGAAGAGATTAAATTTTATTTAGTATACTGTTTAAAGGAACAGGGTACCAGGTAAAATATCAGTGTTTTTCTTAGAGCACAAGTCAATTATTATAAAATTCATTTTAAATGAGTAAGAATTTACTGGAGGTTGTTTAGGAGAGAGGCCAGCTCTACCATTTACTTACAGGTATTATGAAGACACAGCAATTTAGATAGGATGGTATTAGCGTCAAAATAGACAACTATAGATCAACAAAGTCAAACGGCTCAGAAACAGTCCAAAGTTAGTTTTGTTTGCAGTATTAGTACCAAAAATATTGCCTAGTAACAAAACAAACTGTAATGAAATGGAATAGACTATCGATTACAGAAATAGATGTTTCAGAAAAGATGAATGCGATAGCAGCAGGTTCCTTATATTACTTGGAATTTGGATTGAAATAAGGCCTAATTTGATTTAGACAGTGGAGAAATAGCCAGGTTGGGGAGAAAAGGAAGAGGTTCACCCAGGTAACAGCAGAGAATGCTACTCAACCACCAGGTTAGAAATCAGGTTAAACATATTTTGGCTGTTACTAATATTTAGAAATCTGCTGTTAATGCTAATATGCAATGCTCTGTGGATAAACACACAGGTACACACACACACACACACTTATACACAGTTTCAGTGGTTGTAAATGAACACGCAGCTACACTGAAATACAGTGGCTCTTGCTGATGGATATTTTTTTCCTCCAATTTTGTTACTGTCAATAAGTAAATAAACAGAAGATCTCAATTTTGATGTTATTGTACTTGAAGTTACTATCTACTCAGGCAATATTAGCATCCTTTTATCTATTATTTTCTTAAGAGAAATCTGTAAAGGTTGTATTTTAGCTGTTTATATCCTTTTCTGGCCTTCTCCAAAGCCTACCCTACTATGGCTATTTCATAACCATTTGCTGAAGACAAATATAATGGGTAAGGGTACACCTGTGGCTCTTTCATTTTCTCTATCTGTATTGCTTTCAAGTAAATAAAAGACCATATAAAGTTTGAGTTAAGCAGGGTCTCTGGATTTCAGTATATTTGTATGAAGATGTTTTTGAAGGTAGGGTTCACTAAATAACATGGTATCATCTGAGGCTCCCCGGGAGAACTGTTCTCAGGTCTCAGGGCCAGGAATAGTTACGCCACTCCTGGTCCCTGGGTTTCCCCCTCACGTTGTGATGACTGAATCATGGGAAGAACTGTTTTCTACCTTTGCTTTGGCCACTAGGAAACACAGGGGCATTTTGTAATAACATGAATTTTCTTGCTCATATCCTTATTTTTACCGTTGGTCATTGGTCTAATTTATCCTCAAACCACTTTTACTTATGAGTGTGTGTATGTGTTCTGGTCTTATATGCAATTCTATAAGTATAAATAATCAGTTTCAAAATCAATCCTTTGTGAGCTTCTTTTGTCCTAAACTGCAACATATATTAATACCGGTGTTGGTTAAGCATTTAAATACCTTTTCTTGGCTAAACTTAGACAAAAATTGAAATGTAAAATAACAAATGAATCACAAATTTTTAAATTTAACAACTAAGATACATGTTATTCAGAGTAATATTTCCTTCACCTTAGTTTTATCCAAAATAGAGGCTCTAAAATGTTTTGTGACTAAAAAATGTTCTACGACCTTCTTAGATCTCATTTCTATGTATAAAATTCTCTGATGTGTTTAATCTCAAAAATTAGCACATAACACAAGCACCTTTCATTTTATACTAATACTCTATAATCTTTTATGCATTAATTTATCTATATTCATCTATCAATCTATTTATCATTTATTTACCTACCCATCTACCCATCAGGTCAAGTTATTTTGGGTGACATGTTACCTAACTTCATTATGAGCTAAGCTAAGTGTTATTTCTTCTCATTTGTCTTAAAATTACTTTTTTCCCCACAAGTTCTCTCTTTCTTACTTCCAGAATTTTATAAACCCACTCTTGCTTACCCTCTCCACTCATCCACTCACCCATCCACCCACCAGATATCTGCTGACACCTACTGCTGAGAGGCTTGTGTGAGGCACACGGCCCTGGAAAGTTTCTATCACTGCCTCCACACACAAAAGCAGTGTCTCCCAAGACCTACTTTAAGGGAAGATCTCCGGGAGACTTCTAAAATCAGTTATAAATTATTCCTACCCTTATTTAGAAGCCCCATAAATCTCTTCACTTATCAACAGATCCTTTCCAACTGTTACGGGTTTAAATTATAACAATATGCTAGATTTAGTATTAGTTTATTTCTACCCATACCTCTTCTAGATCATGCAGAGCATTTTGTGGAATTTTGGCTTCCAGGGAATAGGCTGCCATTGGAGAAGAGTATATTATAGTGGTTCTCAGTTTAGGGGTATAGAAGAGAATTTAACCAGGGAGACTTCTGGGTTCTCTCCCTCACTTAACTAGTGCAGCTCTGTTTTTTAACATATTGAGCTGCTACGTAAGATTTCTTTGGGGGAGGGAAAGAAAAGAAGGGGAGATAGGGTGAGGCTAAAACCACTTGTCTACTCTTATTTCTCTATTGGTTTGAAACTGATGTTTGAGATCAGCTTCCTGTTTTATGCCCGCAAGAGTCTATTTTTCTTTATAAAAACAAGAGTTTATTTTCTGTGTCTCTGCTCTTCCAAATCATTTGTAAATGTTAAATAAGACTAATCTTGGCAACTAAGTATATGCATTTTAGTCTATACTTTGACTCTCTCTAGTTTAACTGATTTAAAATATTTACTGGGTATTACTCTTCGTAAAGCATGCTCTATTCACCGTTCAGAGGCAAAACCACCTTAATGTGCCATGTTGATTAAACATGGGCTTAGATATTTGCCACAATAGTTCCTTTAAATGAAGGCACTTTGAAGAAGAGACAGATACACAATGAACCACTTCAAGTCTAGATTAAAGGAACTGGCTGGTTTATAAGGAGAGGCCCTATCATAGGGTTCATTCATGTTCTTTGCCTTTTTCAGATTGTGCTAAGCCACTGCCCCATCACCACCGCTTGAAAAACTAGGGTCTAATTAATGAGGAGATTTGCCTTCTCTGCCTATTCCTGTCAACCTTATTTCAATTCATGGGGTCAGTAGTTAGATTCAAAGTCAGCTGACTCTATTCTTCCCTTTTCCTAGAAATCACATGCCTATTGTTAAGATGCTGGATCATTAAAAGTCAGAACCGCAGAGCATCAGTGCTGCCTACTGCAGACGCGTCCTCTTCCAGCTCATGGGGCTGGATGAGCTCATCCTAATTACATGGAAAACTGAAGGTCAGTGCATCAAATTAATGCAGCAGCATATTTCAAAGGGGCACATGACCTCCCCTCCCTATGACAATTTGGTCAGTGAAAATGGTTCTTTCCTCCCCGCTGCCAATATTGTCAACAGGCATTCAGCAAAGAACAAATGGGAGTATTGAAACATGTAATTAAGTACTGCTTAAAACTACTCTATTCTAATTAATAGAGCCAATTTGCACAATATGTAATCTTTTCAGTTCTTTACTACAGTCCAATGGTCTTCAGTAAGCAGCTCTAATCTCCTCAGGCTCAGGAAAGAAAAGCTGTTTTCTAACTCTACTCCCCTTTTAAAAGCAGGGGCTAAATGCCAACCAGTATTTTGCATGTTAACCCTACTGGCATCAAATCTGGAATTCTGGCAAAGTGCTAGCTGCTGTTGGGTTGCTAGCCAAAACTCGACCAGGGACAAACGTAAGCAATATGCTGACATTCTGCAAGACAGAAGCTAGGTGACACAGAAGATTTGGTTTTTAATAAAATGAAGACAGTTTTGAAACCAAAGATCAGGTTTTAAATTCTGTCATTTTTCTAAGGTAATGATTTAGCAAATAATCAGCCAAGAAAACATACCTTTGCATTTGTTTGTTGTCTTATCCAAAATTGCCTTTGTGGAGACTATTTTCCCATATCTAAAAAAGCAAAAAAAAAAAAAAAAAAGAAGTAGTTATAAGGAACCTTTATTGATGTCTAAGTCCAAAGAACATGCATCCTTTTCAAACATCTGCAAACTTTAAAGTACAAAATGTTCTTTACTAAGGGACAGGAAATGAGAACTCAAAACTAAACTTTAAAAAAAGGGAATGGCTAGGCTGCCCATTTGAATCTTTGGATTACAGTTTGACATTTAACTTTGAAGAATCAGGTACTTACCTGACAATTTTAGGACATGTTTTTGTGAGCTCTATAAAAATATTTTCAAGGGTGGTGGGTTGGGACAGGGAGAGATTTTTAAAGGCTATATAGAAGGAATAAGTTCTAGTATTCTATAGCACTATAGGATGACTACAGTTAACAATAACATATTACATAGTTTCAAATAGCTAGAAGGAGGATACTGAATATTCCCAACACAAAGAAATGATCAAGTTTGAGATGATAGATATGCCAATCACCCTGATCTGATCACCATACATTAAATGTATCAAAACATCATTATGTACCTCATAATTATGTACAATTATTATGTCAGAAAAAGAAAAAAAGCTAAAAAATAAAACAGTGAATAAGGGATTAATCATTATTTATGAGGGTTTTATAAGAAATGTGTTCAAATTCTTTAATGTGCCTTAGATGTTGGGGAAGATGGGAAAAAATGCAGAATGTCAAAATTTAGTGCACTGCTACTGAGAATGAAGTAACAGTATAATTTACATATATGTACTAAACCCACACCCTCTCACAGTGACTAGACCATGAGGGAAAGCACCATTATCTGTTTTCTTCCAAAAATTGAGGGGAAAAAACCCTCGAAAAATAAATTTAAAAGAATTTTTCTCACAATCAAAGTAAGATTTTAGGAAATGCATATTATAACTTACTTCGTGTATCTGAGATTCAAGTTTCCTCATTTATGTATGGTAAATTGCAAAATTCTACTTTCCTATATATTAACTTTAAAAATTCCACATTTGTTTTTCCTTTTCATGTTTGATTTTGAGGACTAAAAAGAGTCTTAAAAGTTTTAGAAAACTGAAGTATCGGTGTAGCATTTTAAAGCATTTTGAATACTGCAGGATTCTATTTTATGCATTGAAACAAGCTGAAATATATTTTTCTAGAAGAAACAAATGGCTTGAGCCACGCCTCTCTTCCAGTTAGTGTTCCCTAAGTTCACTCTGTGCAATCATGTAATCAAATGATTACTAACTAGGAATGAAAGTAAAGATAATTTAAGGTTCAAATGACAATTACATCCAAGAGGCATAAAGCTGCAAACACCTTCAATTCCCTGTAGAGATTCTGAGTATTTATAACATTAACACAGGTCACTAAGCTTACCAAAAACAACAACAGCAAAAAAAAAAAACTAAAAAAAAAAAATCCACAAATGAGAAAAAAAATAGTAAAAGATTTAAAGACTACCTTTTAGCAACCATTTATCTGCCCAGGTTCTATGCTTGATATGCTTGATAGTTCGTGCAAGTCTTTGATGAAAGCGTTTTTAAATTGTGTCCCTGCCTCACACCTTCCCCAAAGCAGGGGAAAGTTGGTATGCCCCGGATTTAGAAGAGGATGGAGAGTCACTGAGATTCAGAGATTACGCCTCAGGTCTTGGAGTTCAGGGCTTTTTGTAAGCCAAACAGAATAAAGGAAATTTAGGAGAACGTAAGGGGCTGGCCTTCTACACGTCTGGTTCTGCTTCAATATTTAACGATGGCAAAGATAGGAAAAGACATGGAGAAGGGAGACGCGGACGTGGGAAAGAGAAACGCCGTTGGCAGTGACACGAGCCACGCCACACTCTCTGTGCGCTGGCTCTACTTCCACGTCTGTGCCCCGCACGCCCCTCTCTGCCACGCCCCATCTCACTCCACCTTCTCGGCCCTCTCTTGGGGGTTCTTTGCCCACTCAGCTTCCTGCTCTCCCTCCTCAATCGAGGACTTTCGTCACGTTTAGTATCTGGTCCTCAAACCTTCCTTTTCTTAGGTATTAATGATTTATCCAACAGCACAGTTTCAGTTAACGAATTTCCTCTGATCATGTCCCTTTCTTCTTCCTGTTTTTTTTTAAATTCCCACCAAAGCTTTGGTTTTCTACTCTTCCTCTTTCTACTTAAATATCTGAATATTTTATTAAGATTCTTAAATATCTGGTTAAATGTCTCCTCAAGTGCACCATTTTCTAAATCCCATCTTCAACAGCATCCCAAACACATCTTTTCCCATCTCTTTCTATAATCTCTTTTCATTCAATAGCATTGTCACACTTCCAGTCTTCTACCAAGCTTGAGGTCCTAGAGGCATCATCAACTCAACCATTCCTGAATCCAGCTGGTCAACGAGTCTTCTGAGTTTTGTCTTTGATTTCTGTTTCTAATATTCACCCCTTCCCTTCACTGAGCCTAGGCGTATGCGAAAAGCACTTCACAGTTCTCTCCCTGCCTCCAGTCTCTGGTCCCTCCTATCCTGTCTTCTGCATTAATTTACCTTAAACACCACTTTAAACATCTCTCCCATCTCTTCATTATCCCATTCTACCCATGCTTGAACTTGAAGGACCTGTTCAAGTATCTTTTCCATGAAACTATCCCCACTCTCTTCAACCATTCAGCTGGCTATTTTATGAGAAACCAGAAAGAGGGGCTACATTTATTGAGCTCCTACTTATTCCCTGCGTGGATGATCTTATTTAATTAATTTCGCAACAATCTTATGAGGTAGGCGTTATTATTCCCATTTGTGCATAGGAGAAAACAAAAGCTCATAGAAGTTTTGAGCCTAACACCTTGCCTAAAATCCTAAAGCTCAAAAATGAGTAGTGTTTTAAGTTTTCACTTCAATTTATCAATGAAATGATTCTGAGAAACAAGGTTTCCTTTATACACTGGGAGTATGAAAGCAGAGGAACAAAATGGAAGGTTTCTTTCACCATGGTATTTCAATATCCATTTTCCAAGCCCCAGTAAGTTTCTGTTTGTTTTAAACATAAGACACAAACATGTGGCTTATGGTTTAAAGAGGGATAAAGAGACAGAAGAGGGTGGGTAGGAAAAGAGAGATTTCTGAAATGTATCAGTTTTACTTTCTATTGTGGTTTTCATCACAATTTGTGGGTTCAGACTGAAAAGACTGTGATTTCATAGAATGTCAGAAAAGTTTCCACGCTGCCCACGGGGCTATTGCACACTGGCCTCCTGCAAACAAGTGGGTCAGGAAGGGGTGCTGAAGGGAATTCCTCTCCTAACACATCTTCTCTTTTGGGTTGTTCACTCAATTACACCACTCATAGCACAAGAGGGTCCCACTGAAATACAGACCCCAGGACTGGAAGATAAACTACTTTAAATCAGGCCCTGGCTAAGTGAGCTCCTCAGTGGGTGACTCCGGCAACTTATTATGGGAGTGGAGTACACAACAAATAGTGCTGATGGGATCAGAAACAGGCCAGGAAAGGTCTAGATCTAGAATGTGGGGAAGCACCATCTCTCAAACAGCACCTCAGGAGCCAAGATAAGGGGCAGCAGCGTTCAGAGCAGTCACCATTCTCCCTCTGCTGGCTTTACTTGCAGTAAGATTTAATACAGGGGGAAAACGGAGCTAGCACACAGTTAATATTTAGTCTAATTCTTTTTTCTTTTTCTTTTTAATTCACATGGTTGTCAGTATGCAACATTCAGGCTAATTCTATTGTCAATCATCAATGCCTACATGAGTAACAGATATCAGGTTACAAATTCATAAAGCAACCAGATTTTCACCTCCCCTTGTTCCTATCTGTAGTTTAATTTGTTTAAAAAAACATCATTAAGGAACACGGACATATGATGTACTGGGGAAACAGGCTTTCTGACTGGCAGAATTCACACTCTAAGTACACCAAGGAGATGCATGCCCAAGAAAGCAAGCTGTAGAATTTCATGAGGAGAAAATGTGACTATTAAGATTCTTTGGGTTTTATCTAGCTTCAAAGTAACATGGCTCAGACCATAGTCCTGGCTATCCAGATTAGAATATTCTTCGCTAAAAGTAGATAATCCACTCCAGAGGAAGCTCTGACAGTAAAAAGATAGAGAGTAATTAAGAGCCTATATAATAATTAGAATTTCAAAGGGAGAGTATAACAAGTAAAAACTCACACTTAAACCTACTGGCTCAAGTGAACCTGGCTGATAAAACCTAGTGCTTAGAATCTACTAAAATTTCTTTACTTTGTACCACAGTTTTACTCATTTCTCCATTTCCATTTATATCTCCTCTTTCATCTGTTGTTACATAAAATCTAAGTATAATTTTAGTTTGTACTTAGTAAATAAGCTTACTTTTCTCCTCTGGCTCCATTATTCAGTCCCTCCTAAATTCTACCTTTTTGTTAATTTATCTTGATTACAAAGGAAATACATGCTTATTGCAATGAGAAGACACAGAAAAGTAGGCTGAAAAAATAAAAGCACCTGAAGTCCTAAATATGAATATTGGTGCCTATTCTTATAGATTTAATCCAATGTGCATATTCAAATGCATGTATGGGTGCACACACGCGCACGTGCGCGCGCACACACACACACACACACACACACAAACCCTCCTCTACTAAGGAACTTGCAGCTTTTGAACATTCCCAGTTTTGAAGAGTAGAGCCTACTCCGACCAGTACCAACAGATGGCGATAATGGTTGATGAATTATTTTAATATTAGCCATTTCAGTTGTAAATTCATTTAAGGAATCATGGGGTCATTTGCAGGGCTTGCGTAAGTTTTGTAATACTTTATGAACCTGAAAAATCAATGAGTATGTTAAAAACAACATTATGAAAAAGCAAATACTTATAATGTAAACAAAAAAGATACTTTAAATTTGAGAAAAGGCTAGATCTTGCTCACGCATATAGCATGGTGGTTTGTTTTAATAGCTGCACTGGTATGGAGCAGACAGGGGCTCACGCATGAGAGACGCTGTGTCTGTGCAAACGACAATTATCGGCACGAAGAAGGGACGGGGGATTGAAATCAGGACAAAAAAAGGAAGAAAAACAAAACATCAACCTTGGAAAACTTATGACCTAGTGAGTTAAATCAAGGGAATAATAAAAGTCATACCTTACATTTCACACAGCTGTTATTCTATGCCAGGCACCGTTCTAAGCAATTTAGGTCAATTATTTTAATCTTCACAAAAGCCTTTTGGGTAGGTAGAGTATTATTCCTACTTCGTACATGTGAAACTTAGGAGCAGAGTGAGTAAGGGACCTATTC
Organism: Avahi laniger; assembly: GCA_963575035.1. Taxonomy (NCBI): domain Eukaryota; kingdom Metazoa; phylum Chordata; class Mammalia; order Primates; family Indriidae; genus Avahi; species Avahi laniger. The sequence continues at coordinate 42,966 of CAUYSK010074869.1, forward strand.
AAGGTTACACAGCTAATTAGCAGCAAACATGGGAGGTAGGAAGTTTGCTTTGGAGTTTAAAGACCAAGCATGTTGACAGTTGTGGAAACTTAGGTCACTAACCACAGATTGCTCCACAGGTTCAAAGCAATTCCCCACTTTGCCTCTGCACAGCTCCGAATGAGTAAAGGGAAGAGGGCAGGCTCCGTAACTGCTAAGGTCCTCAAGTTAGATGGCGATGACATTCAGAAAGGAATTACTTGCCTCAAGATTTCTGGATACGTGACGTTGGTCTACCTTGGAATAAGATGCCCAATGCAGCAAACTTATCAGTGAGGAGGCGGCACGACTGGCTTTAAAGCTTAAAAGGAATAACTCGTGTATCTATTTGATGGGAATGAATTTGGGGACTACATGGCAAAACCCCTCTTGTTATTTTGGAGCTGTTGAGGGAAGAGAAAAAATATATACACATACCCCACAACACTCTCATACCCAAACACACATACGCACAGATGATATTGTATAGGCAGTTTTTAAAATTTTAACCAAAAATTATTTTTCCTTTTCTTTTTTTTGGAGAGACAGGGTCTCAATATGTTGCCTGAGCTGGTCTTGAACTCCTGGCCTCAAGTGATCCTCCTGCCTCAGTCTCTCAAAGTGCTAGAATTACAGGGATGAGCCACTGTGCCTAGTCATATGCAGTTTTCTAATGTGTTTTGCTGCTTTATTTTTTCAGTGGTCTCCCAGGAAAAGGGCATTTCCTAAAATTTGTTTTAGCTCTTCCAATAATAGTTGGATAGGGGAAGGAACACAAAGTATAAATTACATCCATTTAGCTACCAGAAAAGTTTGTTGAAGAATGAAGCCTAAAATAAAATAATAGGAGTCATTTATATGTTATTCTGAATTCTCACTATCTTGAATAATCCAGCTGGCTATACCTTCTGTGTTTACTTGGTATGGGAAGTGATAAGCATATGAACATGAGACACAGGACGTGACAATTTTAAATTAGGCAATCAATAATAGATTTTATACAACTTTACCTTTTTCACCTTGATGATTTTCAATGTTTCCATAAGATTCTTCCAAGACACAAAAATTTTAAGAGTATAGAAAAATATTCCATTTTTCATTTGGTTGTTTCAACTTAACTCCTACATTAGATAACTGTCCCTTCTATTTACGTTAAATGGCTGAGTGTGCCTTAGTGAATAAATAATTCCTGGTATACGTAGAACAGGAAGCTACATCTTCACAGCTGGAACTGAGTCAGGGTTTAAAGGAGGAGAGTGCTTGGCAAGAAAAGCTACTGCAGACCTAAAGGTCAGAAACAACTGAAAACCAGGTGCTGAAGGAGAATGGATCATGGGAGAGGTCAGTAAAGTCAAGAAAGGAGAGATCAAATTAAGAAATCAACTCACAAATACATCTGGCATGTCTATAGTATGCCATTCACCACACAAGGCCTATGAAAAATATATAAGATGTCATACCTGCCATCAAGGGGACAGTCCTTTGGGGAGATGTAAGGAACTTTTAATACTAAAAAAAAACAAAACAAAAAACTAAAACTATGAGACCTTGTATGACGAATACCAAATAAAGGGGGCATAAACACAGAAGGAAGGTCAAGTTGAGCAAGAAAGACTTTAGGGAAAACAGAAATCCAGATGGGCTACAGAGGGCAATAAACGGAAGAATCTGTCTAATGCAGACCTATGTAAGGAGTCACGAAGCTAAGTGTGAGAAGGTCTTTTAGAGGGCCCCGAGTTCCAAGAAAAGGGGAGAGAACACAATGAGGCCGGAGGTTTTGCAACTGCAGAACGAAATGACAAAAGCAATATTTTAGTAAGATCAATGAAAATCTTACGCACAGGATTAGCAGAGAGAGATGCCACATTTTATTTAGTTTCTTGCTTTTTGTACTCCAGCAATAACACTCACGTTCAAAAAATTAAAACGGGTAGATGGGGAAAGCTAGGCAGTGAATGGAAAGGTTCTCAAGGGCAGAAGAGATTTAAGATAAAGGACTTCTTTGAAGGAGCCTTAAATATTTAACTTGACATCCCAGAAAAATAATGCCCCTTACATCTCCCCAAGTATCTGTGCTATAGAAAACCAGTGGCTTGTCTCTGTGAATTTAGAAGATGGAGAAAAGGAACCACCAATTTCACTTTTCTGAACTGTCCTGGAAAGGACAGGGATTTCAGCTCCAGTCAGATGCAGAGCCTGCAGATTCAAGGTGATTTAGCAGAAGCCAGACCATCCTCCTGCGGTCTACGCTCAGCTAGCCTGGCTCCCTTACAGCATGTGAGCTGATGGAGAATAAACTACAGAAGCTTTGAGCCAAAGTATCACATTCTTTCAAGAGAAAATATAGACATCTATATACCTGATTTTTCATAACATCAAAATTTTAAGATCAACACATCCTTTGAGAGTGCAAATAAAATTGGTCATATGCACCCAGATTTTGGGACTCTTAACCATTTTCTCATTAAATTTAGAGCCACACCTGCTAATTTGCCTTAATATTCCTGGGTGAATCCATTATAAATGCCAGACAAAGGTAACAACTGATGCTGTTTATTGTATGTATGACCTGAAATAAAAAATGCATACAGACTGAACATTGAACTACCTCATTAAAAATGGCTAAGAAGCATTTTTTGCCATATCCTATGAAAAACTTATAATCTCTCTTCCAAATAAAAAAGAACGCTATAAAGCATTTGATTTATTACACAGATCTGCTGTTATAATTTAGTATAAAGTCTATTATGATCTGCAATCAAGGTAAAGTAGCTTTACACTATTTTATGGTCTTTTAAGAGCACACAGCACACAAAAGGTCATTTACATTATCTTACGACAATATTTTTACCACAAGTCACTGTACCCGCAGCACTTAAGGATGCAGTCACAGATGGCCAGACCCAAATTAGTGCTCCCAAGTACTAATATGTCAGAGGAAAATAATACACGCTGAAAACGAAACCCAGAATTTTGCAAGTAAAATGTTAATTATCTATCATAAAAATGAATCCCTAAAAGTCTCACTGATTAATGTCCAACTTTTAAAGCAAAGGCAATTTGATTATGGAAAGTGCTCTTTTATTTCTGAATTGAATTTATGAACCGACAATGATTATTTCTTAAATTCTTTTCCTCCCCCACCAAAACTTGTACTGTATTTCCTGTGCTTTGACTATCTCACCTTCATGTGTTCATACTACTTAACTTCACTGTCTCGTAAGGAAGACAACGTTATAATGTAAGGAAGGTAGTTGCCACTGGAGGGATCTATCCTCAAGTGTTGACATGGCCAACGGCCAGCCTGGTGACTCTGGGGGAGTTGCCTGGCCTCAGGATCCTCATCTGTAAAGTGGTCTCATTAACAGCCACCTCACAGCACTGTTGCTAAGGGCCATCAGAGCGTGACACATAATGGATATTCAATAACTAATAAATGTTATCTTTTTTCTCCCATCCCCATCCAAATAAGGATAATTCTAATTCTTATCGCTTTAGAGCACTAACCCAGCCTACCTTCCTACCCTGATATCAGCATGGTCCTATGTGTCAAAATGTTGAGAAAAAGTAGACCTACCATTTTTATTGTTACTTTTCAGCATAGTTTTTTTTTTTCTTTTGCAGATCACTCAACATATATCGGTTGAGTGAGTAAAATATAAACATGCAACATACTTTTTCCCCCTGAAAGTGTTTGGTGTGGAGGACATTGTCAGTGGTAGGGAGAAAGAGAATACTATATTATGCCTCAGAAAATGAAAATGATCCTGTATTTTACCCCAATTTAGCTTATAAAAACACAAGAAGGAAGCAAGGTAATTTAGGAGTTGAACATGGAATTGAAAACCACACACACACAAAATGTGTAAAGATTGTGTGTGTGTTGCGGGGGAGGGGGAAGTAGCCTAAAATACCCAGAAGAGCTTTCATTCCTAGATTGTTTTTCGAGTGTATCTAAATTTTGTCACTTCTTTTTAAATAAATCAAAACTGAAAATCTCTCACACGCACACAACCAAAGAACTGTGTCAGAGTCTGTAGAAATTGAATGCATTAAACTCCAAGACTGAAAACCGTAAATGACTGCTTCATTCAAAACAAGAACAGTGTGACAGGGAGCAAAAGTAAACGAGCTCTCTGAAGCAAAACAGAGAGTTATTTGAAACTATTAAAACAGAGTGTGCAAAATTACGTAGAAATGTCTCTTGATTCTGATACAAGCTAAAAAGACAAGAGTCAAATTGGACATTTCTTAGCCCAAACATTCACACTGGCTTTGATCCAAAACACTGCACCAGCATATTGATTTCCAAATGCAGCCCAACCTTTCCTCAAGTAATAAATTCTGACTGCCCAATGACCTTGAAAAGTCAATATGAAGAACAGACTGACAAGGAAAATGATATCTATTTTACTCACTTCAGTTCTAAGAAATCTGGGGTAAGATATAAATGTATCCCTAGTAAAAGACATACTTGGAGTGTATAAGCAAGGGAATGCTAACGTAGCCTGCCAGGAGGGTTGACATTTCTAAACTTAGACATTTGGCACAAAGGTCACGCCTGACAATGGTTACAGCTCTTCGAACAGATCTGATGAGAAAGGATAAATAAGCTCCCATATTGATTTCCTACTGGTTTGCCTTTGAACTGTACTGTCTTTAGATACTGCAGATAAAGATGAACAAGCATCGCCAAGGCAGAATAGTACAGCTCCAAAAATTTAGAATCTTAAAACTTAAGAAAATTAGAGAGGAATTATCTTTGTATGGAAGCATGTAAATGAAGAGTACCAAATAACATAAAATTATTTTAGCATCAGTTTCTCACAATTACCATATCCCAAACAAAGGTAATATGCCTCACTCTCAATATAGTTTGGATTTATTGTATTTTCCAGAAGATGTTCTTCTGCTTGCACTTTGCAGGGGGGGAGGGGGCGCTGTATGTAGAGATCAGGCCTAGAAGTGCTTCCTATCTACATGTCAGTAAGCATTTTCGAATCTTGGTTGTTTCGAGAAACCTTGCATAATAGGGGAGGTGTTGATGGAATAGCAAAATGCCATTCGGATTCCTTAAAAGAACAAAAAAGATTCTAGAAACTAAAGGCAGGTAAGGCTGATGTTGCTCTGAAGCAAAGTTCTAGAGTGTATTAGTAACTAGAAGGTTACAGCGCCCTGTGAAAAGAACAAGGCTTTAAGAAGTTTTTAAGAACAAGTCATGCATGTTAAATTTTTTTTCTTTCTATATTGGGGGATGTTGAGGAACTTACAGCTACTCAGGAATGCTACACAGTATATTTTGATTTGAGCTAAATAAAAAAAATCATCCTTTGCTCATGAATTAGATGAAGAAATCTGGGAAGGTAAAATTTGGTTTGAATGAGTGGGCACCTGGTTGACAAGTGGTTGGTCGGTGGTCACAGTCAACATGGAGTGAAGCCTCTAGCAATATGCCATAGGGCTCTGTTCTCGGTCAGCGTTTTTTTAAAACATTTTAAAGAACGACATAAATCAGGTAATTGATGATGCACTTATCAAATATATAAAGCTGGGGGGGAATGGTGAATGTTAAGATGTCAGAATTAACACTTTGAAATGATTTCAACAGGCTAGAAAGCAAATACAATAATATTTAACAGGGAAAAATAAATCTTACATGAAGATCTAAGGGGCAAAATCAACTGTACAAATTTAGGAAGAACTTTGGCTGGTGAGGTGAAAATACCTGAGTTTTTTGATTAAGCACAGTTCAAGTTCTCTGAATAACTAAAACTTAGGTTGAAAAATACATGAGTTGGATCATAGAAAAACATCACGCTCTTGAGTCTTTTTGCTCATCATTCCTTAATACCCACCTGCCATGGGCTGAACTGTGTTCCTCCCAAAAGATAAGTCAAAGTCCTAAACCCCAGGATCTCTGAAGGTAATCTTATTTGGAAATCGAGTCTTTGTAGATGTAATCAAGTTCAGATGAGCCCTCAGGGTGGGCCCCAATCCAATGTGACTGGTGTCCTTATAAAAGGGAGATTTGAACACAGACAGCAGCACACACGGAGAAAGCCAGGTGACTACTGGGACAGAGGTTGGAGGGATGCAGCTGCAAGCCAGGAACACCAACCATTGTTGGCAAACCACCTAAGCTGAGTACGGCAAAGACAGATTCTCCCCCACGGGTTTCAGAGGGAAGATGGCGCTGCTGACACCTTAATTTTGGACTCCTAGCCTCCCAGAATCATAAGACGATGAATATTTGTTTTAAGCTACCCAGTCTGTAGTACTTTGTTATAGCAGCCCTAACAAATGGACACAGTTCCAGCTTGCCTATATATCTTTATGTAGGTCCCTGCTCTATCTTCATTTCCTGCTCTTTAAGATGTTCCATCATCTGGAAAATTTAGCATCATTCTGCAAGACTCCGTTCAATGGTATTCTCTGGCAGAAACCCTCTTCTGACCTTCCCCCGCCGAGCTGAGCGTCTTCTCTGCACTCTGCCCGGGCCGCCTGTCCGCTCAGCTCGTGGTGCAGTGCTCAGCACGCTGCCACGTTATCTGCATGGCTGTTGTCCCCACTAGGTGTGTGCCCGTGGACTGTTTGCCCTTCTCCTTGTATATCTGGCCTCAGCACAGTGCCTGGCAAATAATAAACATTGAACATTCGGAAGAAAGGAGTGGAGGAAGACATAAATGAGTGACGACAGCCGGATTTCACGGAGTGCTTTCTACATGGAACGCAATTATTCTAAACATCTCCTTTAACCCAGTCTTCTGGCTGAGCTTTTTCAGAAGAGAGAGAGCACCGTAAACAGAGGGCTAGAAATCATATCCTGTGAGGAAGGAAGGAAAAGCTGAAGGTCTTACAGATGCTTACCTAAAAGAGGAAGGACTGTCAGGAAGGACTTTCTAAAAATCGGAGTAGAGAGTTTGCTGCCACTAGACATTTCTAAGCAGAACTAGGTGATTACCTGGGCCAGGGATGGTGCGGCAAAGCAGCGCTTCACAGAAACTAAGCTGGGAGGAGATGCTCACCAGCAGCTCAGTGGTGAAACAAAACTAAGTGTGGTGAATTTGCCAAAAAATTAAATTTATTCTGAGATTATGTACTTCTGACATTTTGTTGTGTTAAAAACAGCCTTTCTTTTTATGAAAGAGTGATGAAGACGGTTGTTCCAGGTTGTGTTCTTTTTGATAAAATAAAATTTGAACTCTAAACTGGATCCCTAACCCTCATTATTTTTGTTTAGTTTATAGGTCCTTAAAATTCAAAAATCAGAGGAACCACTAAAATACAGGGGGCTGGTGGGCAGGGCTTCGGTATCCCTGCTTTGAAAAGGGGACTGCACCGAATGACCAAGATTAATGTCAAGGAGAACGACAGCTGCATGTACAGAATTACTGAGTAAAAGAATAACGGTCAAGATATCTTTTAAAACCACACCTTGCAGCGTTCAATTTATTTTACTTTGGTTACAAACTGGGACAAAAACAGCCCAATAAAATTCTATAAAATTGTACGTGACTTGACCATGCCACAAAGAAAAATCCACATAAGGAAAAAGTGAGACAACAGGGAGGAGGCTTTCGATTAGCTTCCCTCCCTCTTGTTCTCTCCAGGATTCAGCTGAAGGGGGCAGTTTTCAGCACTGCTGCCTCCTCCTACTTCCTGTCACTTTCCTGCTGAATCAGCAGAACGCCACCCCCGACTTCCTGCTTCCTTTCCTGCTTTGCTCAGGGCTGACTTAACCTCGCATGCTTAAACAGTCAAGGTGAAAGAGGTCCTGAACACACATGCAGGATTTTCTTTAGAACCTGAAAGGAGCGGAGCCTCAAAAGGGAGCTGAGATCCTAGTGACACTAGAAAATCACTGAAGATGTGGTATCAAAGAATGTAACCAGAAAGCTTCATTACGTAACATAGTTTTATATTTATATATAAACATATACATGTATGCGTACACACACACACACACACACACACACACACACACACACACACACGGTTCTTTCTTTCCAGGTGAGTACAAAGTACTTTAAAGAGTAAGTGGACCATTTTTAGCATTAAAATGAGATTCAAGATCTAAGGCACCCCAGATGGAGATGAATTCACTCTCCACTGCTCCCAGGCTCCCCTGGTGATGGTAAGGGTGGGGTGGGGAGGGTAGATGGGCTTTCTTTGAGCTTGAGCTGAGGGAAAGGCAGGGATACGACAGAATTATCTCCCTTGTGCTCATTTGAGAAATTCATACTACAAATAACCTATACTGTCATCCTAACAATATTAATTCCCATTCTCTTGTTAGGAAACATGGCGTGTGTTTTAGAATGAAAGGAAAATAAAAGATAAGATACAGCCCTAAATAAAAATTAAGTTCTCTTGCCCACTACTTAACTGTTCAGAGCTCAGCTTACTAAAATATTTGTTTTCTTTTACCTGGGTCAGCCCCCACCAAGCTAGCCTGGGACCTTTCCACAGGCCAGCGCCTGTTCCAAACCACATCCAGAGGAAGGTGATAATTGCCCCCTTAACACCCAGGCCTACACTGGGCTCACTAATTGCGCCAAGCCCCTGCTTGTTTCCTCTCACAAACACCTTGACTCAGAAAAAAAAGCAAGGAATGGCCTTAAGCTGCAGCTCATTTCCTACGCCTGATTCCGAGCCCTTCCCAAGCTGGCCTGATTCCGAGCCCTTCCCAGGCTGCCCGCTGCCCGCTTGCTTCATTGACAGAGGCAATGAGACTGGAACAAGAGGGGCATGTGAAGTACGGGAGGGCTGGTGCATATGAATAAGCACTTTTAGTTCCATTAAACGAAAAATCAAATTTTCATCCTTTGGCTAAGCATAAAACACAAGACATACGCAATCTCTGAAGAATCAGAGAGAAGTTGAGACTGACTTCAGGAGATAACAGCAAACCAGTTTCTCTAAAACCAACAAATAGGCCAGGCTTGGTGGTTCACGTCTGTAATTCTAGAACTCTGGGAGGCTGAGGCAGGAGGATCACTTGAGCTCAGGAGTTCGAGACCAGCCTGAGCAAGAGTGAGACCCTACCCCCACCCCTGTCTCTATTATTAAAAAATAAATACATAAATAAAATAAAACCAACAAATATTTCAGAGAGATGAAGCCATATAACATTTCAGCATGAATCCCGAATAGTGAAATTTAAAGAAAACAGAGATCTACAGTGCATTTATTTAAAATAGATGAACACTTGAGGGGTATAGCACCTATTACAGTACCATGGTAATTGGATGCCCACATTTGTAAATCCTTTTTGACAACGATTATTTTGAGAACTCAGTTCTATGAACATTTTTGTTCTTTTCAACGAGGAAATCCTCCATTACTATTCATAGAGCATTCATCTGCAGTACCTAAAGATTTCTATTTCTCTGGCACAACATAAGGTAAAGAGATTGAAAAGGAGAATAAGATGTAGTAATGTATTTTAGGTTTTCAACAAAATATGTGAGTAAACAAATGAGCTAATGAATGGGGAATTTGTTATCGCTAAGGAGTTAACAATAAACATGTGGGCAGTTAGGATAAGAACCAGGAGAGAAGCTATGACAAGTACTTAACTTCTGTGATAAACCTTTAAAAGTTTTGCCACATTTGCCACATTTATAAGGGCTTCCACACATATGTCTCATCCAAGCCTTGTGGCAACCTGGCAAAGGCAGTACCATTAGTCCTGTTCTATAGAGGATGGAAAGTGAGTAGTGGATAAGTGACTCATCTTTCCACTGCACTGCAATAGAAAGAAATTGGCAGAGAAAATCAGATTATTTGGTAAGTCCTCAGTAAAAAGAATGAGTCTGAGTCAGGTTCTTCCTGAAGCTCTTTGAGTAGCCACTTTCAGTAACTATGTGGGTTAAGGAAACTGTTGGCTAAAAAGGGAAGAGATCATAACTAGAGCCAAGATTGGACCTGTGCCATGAGGAGTGCGCAGAGACAAAAAAATAATGCAACAAAACCCTCTTCTTCAGTGAGATGGAATGAAAACGTTTCAATCCCACATTCAACCCTTGAGTCACCATTCCAGGTTTAGTTTAAATCACAAGTTTTAAATTTATACTAATACAAGTAGAGACTTGAGGGGATTCTGGGGGGAGGGGAGAAACAACAATCCAAAACTATAGTCTTGAGCCAAATTTAAAGCTATAACATATACCTAAGATTTTATCCTGAAATGGGAAAAAAAGGTATTTTTAACTCAGATAAAAGAAGCCAAAAACCCTTTAGCTCATCACATAACAAAAGCAAAGACATGAGGATTAAAATCTACCCCAACTCATCCTGCAGAAGAGAAAAAGGAGAAGACATGCTAGAATCTAAAGAACATGGTTTGTACACACAAGCTAAGAGAAATAAATGATTCCTGGAGAAATGGCATGTGACCAACCTATCCATCACTTGAAAAGGAGATAAGAGAATGCATAAGGCATCATTTTGAGGGAAAACATTTTAAAAATGTATTTATTTTACTATCAAACTAATGAACTAAGTGAAAAACCACAAAGGTATAATAATGATTTGCAGTACTAGCCAGCTCTACTCAGAGAAGCAGAGAGAAAGGCCACAGCAAAACAATGCTTGGGAACATCCAATTCATCAATTGGCTGAGCTGCTGTTATTGTTACAACCACGTAGCAAACCCAGACATGACAATTACAGGACAGCAGCCTCCTAGGGAACTGTTCAAATTGTGTGTGTGAAAAATGTTAATGTGCTCGAAACAACAGCAAAGATCAATTTCATAACACAAACTCGTTCCTACTCTTGCTAAATGAAAAGAAGGAAAGCTGAAGTGTGTTCAGGGTTTCTTTTCATTTGTTCTTCTCAAGTACGGAAAGCACAGAACAAATTTTCGTAAACTCTGGACTAATTGTACTTGCAATCCTGATGTAACTGCATCCCACGTAGCCATGCCAATTAAAAACTTCCCAGTTGAGAATGACTCTTTTCCCCAGGATCTTCATTATGTACTTCTAAAATCACATGCAACGTTAACTGTTCTTAGTTTCCTTTTGTTTCTAGAGCACATCTATGGATTCATTCCCACAAGATTCACGCTGCCAGGTGTTCCATGCATTTTAAATTATTTATTTCTTATGGTCTTCATGGCTGAGAAAGAGGACCAGTCATTAAAAATATAATTTGGAATGATCACTGAGTCTGATGTTCTGCAAATGAATTAGAATAGACTGCAAATGAATTCAAACCTCTATCCAAAGTGGGTTAGGATAAGCTGTCCTTCATCGTTCTCTCTTATTTCATACTGAGTAGCTCATGTCAGAGTGTAAAATTTAGTTGTTTTCCCTTTTCTAATAGAGAGAACACACATGGTCTATCAAACTGGCAAAGATGATAGCAAAACAACAAAAACTGAAAATTCCTAGATTGGAGAGAAAATGGCAAAACAGGTATACATCTCTGTTAAGAGCAAACGACTCACACCTGGAAGGCAATTTGCAGCAAAATCTTTAAATCATTTCTCCTAGAAAATTATTAAGAATCTACACAAAGACTCTGCTTCAACGATTACATAGAAAAGTTATAAATAATCTAAATACTAAGTAAACTGCAGAATAGCCACAGAATGGAAAAAGTACATAACCAGTGATATTGTATATCCTCGTTTCAGTGGGGAGACAACCCATGCTTCCAAGAAAGAGGGGACAGGATGTTGTAGCCTAGGGAGATACAGACCATGAAGAAACCACACATTCCCCTTTTTCTTTTCTCTTGAAATACCTAGATCAGCGCTGTCCAATAGAAATAGAATGCAAACCACAAATGTGACCCACATTTGTAATTTAAATTTTTTAGTAACCACATTAAAAAATAAACAGATGAAATTAATTTTAGTAATATTTTCTTTAACTCAGTATGGTATATCCAAAATATTATCACTTCAAATGTAGTAAATATAAAAATATTAATGAGATGTTTAACATTTTTTTCTAAGTAGTTGAAATCCAATGTCTATTTTACACTTCCAGCACCTCTCTATTGGACCAGCCACACTTCAAGTACCCAACAGCCACATGTGGCGGGTGGCTGCTGTGTTGTTCTTCCAGATCTGGATCTTTATGGGCTGTTGCCTCTTTCACAGTTTAACCTTTCCCTTACTATGAGAAATAGTAGCTTGGCACCATTTAAATCATGGCTAATGCAGTTGCCAACTACTACTTTAGATTGTTTACGGTGGTTGCTTTAAAGTGGGCACAAATTAGGAAAATAGTCCAACTTTTGCACTTCTGAAGTTATTTTTCTAACCTTGGGCTTCACGGAGATAATCATTCACCTTTTGGAGCTAATCTTTGAGAATGGCTGAACAGTAACGTCTACTTGAAAAGTTTCAACAGCATTTCCTCTTTAACTTAATTGGTAAGAATCTATGGTTACTGTGTCCAAAAAATAAGGAACTGACTAAATCTGAAGCCGATCAACCTTGCAGATTTGTTATCTCTACTTGGCTCAGATATCAAATTTTAACCATATGCTACCATATGATGTTAAGGGAACAACCAGGCTGCCACTAGCTCTTAAGGTACCTCTTTTGTAAATTAGATAAAGGTACCTTCTATGGGAGGAGGCAACTTCTCAAGTATAGGACTTTGTGATTGAGTGTGTGGCAGATTTCAGCTGCATTCACCCCCTGGCCAGGCGTTCTGGTGCAGGTGACAGTGTCCTCAATTGTACATGGGGTCCTGGGAGCAATATCCCAGCTGGCATTCAACAGCAGACGTGGGTAGGAAGCTTTGGAGACAACAGTGAGCTCAATATGTAGTTTACAGATTTGCTTCAGGCACCTCAGTACCAAGATGCCATCCTTACTAAGTATTGCAAAACGGTGACGGTCCTCCTTATGGAAAGGTGAGGCAGAGGGTAAGGAACAAAATGCTAGATTTTCAAAAAGTAAAGCTACCATTACGAATATAAGATGGAAATTAAAATTTCAAAACTTAAGGCAGTTCTTAATAAGTACATCATGAGTTTAATGAAAATGTTTTCCATAAGAGACGTTCTTCGTCGAGAGTTGTCGCGGTTTCCTGCTTCAACAGTGCTTGGACGGAACCCGGCGCTCGACCCCCGCCCACCCAGGCCGGCCGCTCAGAGCCAGCCCTCCGCCACCTCCTCACCGCGCCTTCGGACCTCTCC